>JAQGAT010002040.1:0-10258 GCA_034687845.1 Pantelozetes paolii | reverse complement strand
AGTTTGTAATCAATGGAAAGGTTTTATCGATTCGTCCTTTAAATCACAAAAAGTGTTGAATTGGTCTTCAATTGGATTTAAAAAATATCAATCGATGTCTAAGAAAGTCATTTGTCTTTTGATCCGAAAGTGTTGTAATGTTAAACACATTTCACTCAAAGATTTGTATTTCTTTGAATCAATGGATGAAATGAATACAACAGACAATGTTGTGGTGAATATCGTCTCAAACTGTGAGTCATTAGAGTCAATAGATTTCGGATTTTTGGATTCAAATGAATTCAAAGTCTTTGAAAATTTTGAAATAAAAGCCAATTATTTCTCAAAACTTCAGAAAATTAGTTCAAAATTTATGTCAGAAAAAGCACTGAATTTGATAATAGATTCACAAAACCTGAAGACAATAGACATCAGAAGAAACGAAATGATATCTAAACCTGATTTCAAACGTTTGGGGAAAGGCATTAAGGAATTGGATTTAATGGATAGTAATGTCAGGAATGAAGAGATAGTGAAAGACATCTGTTTTGGAAATGGAGTTAATATAACAAACCTTTCAATTGATATCAAAGACACAAATATTTTGACAATTATTTGCAAAAACTTAAAACAATTAAAAACATTTAAATTCGGAGTCTTTTGTGAAGAAATAGATTTCAATTACTTTTCAAACTTAAAACACTTGAAATCACTTACCATTGGTGTGAATACCAGGAATGGTATTCAAGCAAAGAATTTCTTGGATTTATTCCGTTCTCTAAATAATTCAAAGTTAATTGAATTGAAACTTCAGTTTTGGCCGTTAAAGCACTCAATGCTTGACAACAATTCACTTCAAGAATTACAACAAAATTGTATACTCATTGAAACACTTGTTATAAGTAATGTTGATTCTATAACGGGCACAGGTATGCACTCATTGGCACAAATGAAAAATTTAAAGCATTTGGATCTCGGAAACTGTAAGAATATTACGGATGAGATTGAGGTTGTCATCACTTCCTGTCCTCTTCTTCGGAAACTAATTCTTCACTGTTGTTGTCTTATTTCTGAACCAATTGTGAAGACATTTATCCAAAAGTCAAAGACATTACCGAAAGAGGAGTTCTATTTGAATATCAGTTATACTAAAGTCTCTCAACAATCGGTGATTGCATTAAAACCGCCGAAGAATCTGAAGATTGATTTATAAATCTCTGAATGTTTTTATGACTTTTGTGATGACTCTGATTATGAGTTTTAGTTATTAACCAATTCCTATACAAAAACAATATTTAAATGCAATTATTTGTCAAAACCCCTGAATTTGATGACAAGTTTTGTTACTTTTTTTTGACTTAAGGTTTGCTTTTTATTTAATATTTATATTTAAAACCATTTATTAAAATAAAAAAAATGAATAATAAATACAAAAATAGATTTCATTATAAATGTTCTGTAAATTGAGTTACAATTGAATGATAAATAGAAATTCAATAAATGGTATAAATGTTAGGATTTATTGGTTTTGATGTCCCGTTCCTTACAGTGCGTGGAATCAAAGGAACAGTTCAATAGACACGACATTTCATTCTGTCTTTTCTTCAATTGTTTTAACTCTTTTCGCAACTGATTATGTGTTTCAACGGAAACAGTCGGCGCTGAAGATGCCATCACTTGACTAGACTTTGGATGAGTTGAGTCATACTTTTGTTGCCTTTCCTTCATCTCATTTAATTTGATTTGCAGTTTGTCTGCGATTACAACATATTGTTTGTATTTATCCCTCCATTCGTCCCTCTCTTTCCTATACTTATAGACCTCCCGTTCCAGTGCTAAGAGTTTGTCTCTGAAGTCATTCCTCTCCTCTTCAATACAGTTCTTAATTTTCATCACATTTTTATCACTCAATGTTTTAAACTCTTCTAATTGTTTGCGCTCTTCTTCGAGAGTCTCTTTGATCCGTTGGTAATCACTTTTATACCCTTCCCTCTGACGTATCAGTTCTTTGTTAAGCGCCGAGTATTCAGTGTTCTGTGCATTAAGTTTGTTGAGGTTGTCGTGCAGTTGGATGTGTTGTCGACGAAGTTTCTCCAATTCCTCAATACTTATCTGATATGAATCCAGTTTTGCCCTTAAGATCATTGCATCCCTTTCCACACTGAGTCGCAGTTCCGACAGATTCTCAATTTGACGCTTCATTTGTTGTATTTCTTCCTTTAGTAAGGATTTCTCTTCCTTTAAGTCTTTGAGTTTAGTTTGCAATGAATTTCTGGTTTAATATTAAAAGTCAATAAATAAAAGGACAAAAAATAAAATTCAAATCAAACCATACCTTTCCCTTTCAATAGCACACCGTTTCTCAAACTCTTCCTCTTTTATTAAAGTAATTTTTGACTGAAACTCCCTGTCCTTTGAGTTAAACTCCTGTTCCAAACGATTCATTGCTTCGGCTTTGGCCTCAAATTCGAGTTTAATTTCTGTGAAAAACAAAACAATTTTTAATTGAATTTAAATTCAAAACAAATTTTGATTTACTTTTCATTTCATTATTTATAAAATCGTTTTGATTTTCAATTTCTTGAATATCTTTTGTGTAAAAACTTTTAATTTTGTCCTTTTCTGTGGAAAACTGTTTATCCCTTTCCTCCAAATCCTTATTCAAGCGATTGATTTCACTCTTCATTCGCTCCAACTCTGACACCAACTCCTCTTTATCTCTGCTATTATTACTCAACAGTTGTCTTAGATTTGAATTATTTTCATTCAAACCCTTCAACTGTTTATTCAATGACTGGATTTGTTGTTCATATTCTTTGCCACTGTTTTCATGTTCAACGACCAGTGCTTCCACTTTGGACTCAATCTTCTTATACTGTTGTTCTGCGTCTTCGAGTGTCTTCTGATATGACTTCACTTTAGCACTCAATCTCTGGTTTTCATGAGTCAAGTCGTTAAAGCGCTTAATGTCTGGCAATTGGTTTGTTTCCAACAATTTGTTTCTCATTTCTTCTTTTTCTCGTTTAATTAAATTGATTTCCGACTCAAAAGACAATTTCAATCTCTCTATTGAATCCAAACTCTCTTTCTCTAAGAACTCAATCTTCTGTTTAGCGATCTTCAGCTCATAACTGATCCGTTCCTTATCTCTGACCAGAGTCTCATTGCTCTTCTGTAACCTCTTTATCGGTTCCTTCAACTCGTCCTCAAAACCACTTCTAATCAGTTGTGGATCTCTTTCTTTGAGTTCACTCTTCAGACTATCGATGAGTTTATCTCTATCTTCCAAACCCTTCAACAGTTGATCCAATTCTTCGTCTTTTTTGTCTTTGATTTGTTTGGTTTCGGAGAGTATTTGTCTGATCTCTGTCTGAAGAGTCAGGAAATCCTTCTGTAGTTTCAAATGTTCTTCTTTTAGAGTCGAGTAATTGGTTTTCCTCTGCTCTGAACGCACCCTCTCTTCAGACAACAGTTTCTGTAACTCCTGTTCACGACTTGTGACCACAACTGCAGACCGACTGCGACTTTGATGGAGATTATCGTCAAAGTTATCCATCGTTTGTGAACTTTAATACAAGTGTTTGTTGTCTGACATGAGAGCCATAACTAAACCAAAAACATATCATTTCATTGACTTCTTATGCAATCAATTGATTCATCCATTCATTGATTAAATGCTTTTGAAATAACATTTATTGAAACCAAAAAGCGATTGAAATAACCATTTGTTGAACCGATTATCACATTATCTCTCAACAGATCTTTAGTTTCTTCTCTGCTTTCAATTGTTTTCAATTTGTTTTGTAATTCAAATCATAATTAAATTGAATAACAATTGAAATGAAAATAATTTTTGAATATTTAATCAAATAATTGATAAATAAATGACTTTTTGTTTGTGTTTTGGTTTTGCCTCTCATTTGGTTGTCATAACAACACTTACAGTCAAATCTGTTTACACATTACAGGGGCTTTGAATCAACATTATTGTATTGACTTGAATCAAGTCACTTGATTAATCTTGGTTAAATAAAAATCGACGTAATTATTAATCATTACTGATGTAGTAATCTCATTGAGAGAAAGGCCTAAAAATGTAAACAAATTCCCTCCCCTTTACATAAAAGCAAGCACAATGCTAGCACAAAATGCCAGGGTTGTTTATATACTGATATCACTGAGAAAGCGGTAATTGATTTAAGCTGAGCATAATTAGTCGCGCTTTAAATTAATCATGAACATTCAAAAAGTTAACTTTGCAATATGATATGATAACTTAATTTCCTAAACTTTTCCAGTTCATTTGAATTAAATGGTATCCCAGAATGTGAAAGGTTAATTTCATTGAGTTTATTATTGCATTATATATTAAAAAAAATTTATTTTAATTGAATTATTGTTTAAGTATTAATGAAATCGGAGTAAAGAGTATATAACACATAACACCCCTTAATGTTAGCCTTTAATACACAATTCAATGTCATTTCAGTTTTAATGATAAAAATATTGTTTAAATGAATCGCAAAAATAAAATTAATTTATATTAAACACAAATCACTGTTTGTTGAGACAAACGCTTTGCACTCAAAGGTAAGGAATATATGAAATACTTATTGAAATTAAACTCAAATTCATTGCAAAAGTGATTGAAATATGACTTAAATTCTTAAAAATTCTTGAATTGTTTTCCCACTTTAAAACATTATTCAATAATACCCTGAGCTTTGAGTTAATGTTAAAAATTGACCCTTGTTTTGTCCAATCAGTGATTAAACAAGTTATTTCTAATAAATTATTAATTTGATTGAATATTGTAGTAAAACGTGAAACTTATATAAGGATTGAAATCATTGATCAATAATTGAATAAATCGTGAAATTAATGGCGAATTCCCATAATTTTGTACGAAAGGTCATTTTGATTACAGGTTTGTATTTGTTTTCAAGTAATAAACAATTATCTAATTATTATTAATCTAACGATTAATATCAGGTTCCAGTTCAGGCATAGGAGCCGAGACTGCTATCCATCTGTCAGGTCTGGGCGCACAAGTGGTTATCACTGGCAGAAACGCCGACAGATTGCACGCGATTGGCCTTCAGTGCAATCAGAAGTCAACTGAAGGCTTAAAAGTTAGTTTTGAAGTGAAAAACACTCATATCTTTGCAATCAATAGATTGTAGACTAAACTGAAACCAATCCTATAATAGCATAAACGGAGACCAAAGCTATGAATAGATTTGAAATGAAATGATATTTTGATCACTAATTCATGTTTTCCTGTCTTTATGTTCAACTAATTCATAGATTAAGTCATTTCAAACTCATTTGCAAATAATTTATTCAAATATTTGTTACTTTTATTGATTTTCAGTGAAATAAAGTCATTGTTTTTCAGTCAATCAGTTGTCCATAAAGTGTGAAAATTTCGTGTCTTTTTGTAAATTTTTTGAAGACTTAAAAAACTTTAGGATTTTTTTCTTTTAATCGATAGGCACTGGAAGTGATCGCAGACTTAGACAATGATAGCAATGCTAAACATTTAATCGACACAACTGTCCAAAACTTTGGGCGCATTGATGTGTTGGTCAATAACGCGGCGGCGTTTGATTGCAACAGTAATATTGAAGACACAAATAGTATCGATGTTTACGATAAGGTTTTAAATGATTTTATTTTTAAAATTTGATTTGTTTTTAAAACTTTTATTAATTGCTATGAAATGGTAACAACAGGTAATGAGGACTAATTTGCGGAACACTTTCGTTGTCACACATTATGCAGGTCTGAGCCGCTGAGCACTCAATTGTCTTTAGGCCTAACTATTAATTATATAAAACATATATTTATTGATTTCATTCATTAGTTCCGCATCTAATCAACCAAAAGGGGTCTATTGTTAACGTCTCTAGTGTTTCGTCGTTCAAACCGGTCAGACATTCAAATGATTGAATAATTAGTGTTTATCTAATGTACAGATAGTTTTCAGGATCGTTGGCTCACTCTATGGCTAAGAGTGCTATCGATATGTTTACTCGAGGTCTCGCACAAGATTTGGGGCCCAAAGGAGTTCGCGTTAATAGCGTTAAGTAATTAATGAAAAGTTTAATAACTATTACATTAAATACAAAACATTATGATTGAAGTCCGGCTCAGATTAAAACCCCTGTCTATGAGAACTTCGGAATGAATGCCAAAGAGATTGATATTATGTGGTCTGAAGTGAGCAAAAAGTATCCCTTAAGAAGACCCGGAGAGCCCAGTGATGTTGCAAAAGCGATTGCATACCTGGCCTCCAATGACTCATCGTTTGTGACGGGCGTTAATCTCCGTCTGGACGGAGGGTTCTTGGATTCGCTTCAATTCATTTTCGGAAATTAAATTTCAGTGAACTTTAATATCAATTGAATTATGTTTTTGAAAATAAAAATTTGTAATCAAATTGAGTTTTGACTCAAAATTACTATTTAAGTCATAATTATATAGATTTTTGGATGAATTTTCCCAAATATTACATAATTCAGTGCTAATACCTAACCATTGAGTGCTCTTAAAAATCTCATGAATTTTTAGTTTTGCTTTTTTTCAGTGAATTTGAATTTATATCAAAAATAGTTTTTTATATATAAATAAAAACCAATTAATAGGAAACGATAGAAACTATTGGTTATTATGGGAGCAAAAAATCTGAGGTAAATATCAGTCAAATATTTTTAGATTTTTATGAGAAAATGATAAAAAAATATTACATTAAAACTCCGAGAAATATATGTAATGTTTATTTGAGTGCATATTAGTATGAATTTTAAACAAATTTTATTTAAATCTCAAAACTCCATGAAAAACACAATTTCATCGCATTTTAGGTCTCTATTAGTTTGAAGTTATTTATCATTTGATTGGTTTTGAATCTTCAAAAATACCGATTAATGTGTTTATCATTTGCCGAAAACTAATGCATCAATAAATTCAAAACATTTGATGACAAAAAATGAGACAAATTATTGTAATGTTATGCAAATCTAAAGCTATGGGTGACCACTAAAAAGCCACTCTTAGGCCTTTAAAAAAAGAGTGACCCCTTGCTGTTAAACTGTGAAAGGTCTAAATCTCTGAGACCACACATTAATAATCTATTTTTCAGTTTAATTTTCCATACCTTCCATGTCTTTCATGAATAATAAACACAGTTTTGAATTGAATTTTATTCAAATGTGTTTAAACGGTATTTAAAATATCATTAGTTTTAAGAATTTTCTCATAATTTTAATATTTTTCAAATAAATTATAATAATTACAAATGAAATGCAATGAAAACCCAAAATTTGAACTCAAGTTTACAAACCCATCAAAAGTAGATTCAAAACAATTTAACAAATTCTCACTTCATATGAATTTCTCGTTTCTTGTAATCCATTAATAATAGTCTGTTATCTAAACATTTTCCTATCAATTATGAAATGAGTGAAAAAATCTTTTTATTCAAATGATATGAACTTTCAAAACACAAATTTCACAGTTTTAGTGATGTCTTTCAGGTTTGAGTAACTTTTTTCTTGCACTCAATTGAATAGAGTTTTAACTAATAATTTCTGGACAACTGGCCAAAGATTTAAGGCCTTCAGTCTCGAGACGTCAAATATAATTATATGCTTTGCGTTGAAGTTTTTAGGGAAAGAGATTTGAAACTATACTTAAGTTTTGCCATAAATTAATAATTATTATTATATTTGCAATAATTTGCTTCAAATTATACATAAGTTTACGTTTTGTTGCGAACGGAAAGTAAAAAATTGAAAAATTTATGACAAAAAATACTTTGTTTACCACAAGAATAGCCTCTCTTTCTGCCGATAAACACAACAAACCCTTTCAGTCGATATAATTTCAGTAATACTGTGATCGAGTGCTCATTCATTTCGGTCACACCTTATGCTGTGATTTAGTCCAAGGGTTGGAAATTTATAAATAGTTTTGCTTAAGAAATAGATGTCTAAAACAATACAAACAAATACCACCGAAGCTATTATAGAAACAAAGCCTTATTGTCTATAAATTGCATTTAACTTTAGATTTATTTCATTTATTATCAAAAATACAATTTAAATAAATAGTAATCAAATTAAACTAGTTTATAAAATTGTACCAGGTGCAATGCAAAACTGTGTAATTCAGTGTACCTCTAATGCATTGTTATATTACGTTATTATTAGGTTTGACTTATATTCAACGCCTGAATCATTGCCTCCGTTTGGGAAAGCATTATGTTTTTGGTATTTGTTTTGAATGTTAACATAAAAAATAGTGATTTCTGGAAATGATGTCTAAACAGGGGTTTGATTGCAATTTGATTGCATTTAAAGAAATCAAAATCTATTAAACATCTAATTATATGACTTTTATAGACATTATTCTCTATATAAACAAAAAATTGAGAAATAATTTCATGATTTCCTGAAAATAGTTTTCTTATGGGAATCAAGAGATTCAATGAATTGTCTTATTTTTGTCTATAATTGGGAACAAATTCTCACATTATTTGAGACATTATTTGAAAAAAGAGGAAAAAATATAAAATTCTTTAATCTTTTTGATGATTCCGTAGTCTATAGTGAGAGCACAGGCAGAGAAAGATTATGTATTTTATAGATATCATAGTTAATGGTGCCGTCAATTACGAGATCATATGATCTTAATATCTGTTTAGTTGATGTCACAGTCAATTGGTTGCGATAGGAAAGGCAAGTAATACTACTGTGCGCACCACTTATGGAGGCTTTGGATGAATATACCATTCCTACCATTCCTGTATAGAAATGCATCACTGAATCGATTACATAATAGTTAATGTTGACTGAGTTTGTGTTGTTTTTTATCTATCGATCCTCCGATCCCACGCCAACACCAATTTTTGTCACCGGTTCCCACCGACCGGCCATTCAATAGACATTACATTCATAACAATTACTGAGCACTCGATGTATTGAAGTCTGTGATCAAAACAAAACCGATTTCATGATTGGACCATAAAATTACTTTTTTAGCATTTGGTGTCTGTGTCTGAGCACAAGTAGACGCTTGTAATTAACTTTTATTTCTCACAAATTACTCCTAAATTATATTGAAAAACATATTCTGATTATTGATTGCCTTTAATAGCATTTGTTGAGCTGACTGACCAGAAAATCTAACCTTCCCTTCCATACCATTAAAAATAATCATTTAATCTCTAAATTACTTGAAATTAATTGCTTTTAATTTGAAATTCAAAAGCAATTCAATGACGTAATGATGAAAACACTTTTGTTGTGAATAATAGTTTTCATCACATAATTAGGGAAATAAAAAGTTAATTGAATTTTATTAATACAAAACTATATTCACTAAAAGTTAAGGAAAAATAATTTAATGATTAAAATAATTGAAGTCAACATAAAAAGTGTAATTAAATTAGCATTTCTTGAACTCATTTACATTTAATTATTAGTGAAAACATTACTTTAATTATAGATTTTGTGGTTTATATTAGAAATAATTTTATAAATGTTTTTATAAATAATTGACAATTAAATTGATATCAATTTATAAACAGTGAAAAAAAGATCAATAAAATAAATGTTAGGAAAAATAGTATTGAAAACTTATTTCCAGTCTTTTGAATCAAATTTGATTTTGAAATCACAATAAAAGTTATTTTTCCTAAACAATGAACAAATTGTCGGAAATTCAGTCTCTTTTAAAAATATTTTACAATTTATTGCTTTCTTAACAAAATATTTGTATAATATTTGATTCAAATAAACAAATTATAAGAGAAAGTGTCGAAAATGAAACTCAATATAAATGATTGCTTTCAGTCCTAATACAAGTGCTAATAGAAGCGTAAAAATGAAGTTTTGATGTCTGTCCAGCCATGCCATCAATGACATTATTGAACTACCAGTGCTTTCCAATGCCTTCAATGACATCAATTGCACTTAACTTGCAGTCTATTCACAAAAAAACAACTTTGAGTTAGTTTTTGAAGTTTGTTTTATATTTGGAGTAATTTTATACCAAAATCATTTCAAAAGCGGTCCTATATTTGAATGCAATTGACATCAGAGACGCACGAAATACACTTTTTGTGCATTTTGTTCATCCATTGAAAAGACAATTATAGTTGTCTGCATTTTTTCTTCATCCCTGTCCTATTGGCGTCCCCTTCACCGGAATCAAATGAGAAAAACGAGAGAGAGAGAGAGAGAGAGAGAGAGAGAGAGAGAGAGAGAGAGAGAGA
>JAQGAT010002039.1:0-10259 GCA_034687845.1 Pantelozetes paolii | reverse complement strand
GATTTTGAGGAAAGGTGGTTTTAGGATAAAGGTAGTTTTAGGGGAAGGTGAGGTTTTGGGGAAACGTAGGTTTTGTGGAAAGGTGGTTTTAAGGGAATGGTAGGTTTTGGGGAAAGGTGGTTTTGGGGAATATACAAAATATATACAACACCAACGGGTACCTGGCCTAGTTATATTTAATAATGATTTTGTATTTATCAGAGAAAAGATACCCCAGATCTCATATATATATAACAGAGGATGAGATTATCGCCAACTCTTTAATATATATTTGGACCGCATATAAGAACATTACAAATGCCCTATCCTTTTGCACACATGAATTGGCACTCAATCCTGAAGTACAGGAGAAACTATATTCAGAGATATTGTCTTCGGTTGACTCTAACGGTGAGATTGATTACGACTTAGTAATAAAACTTTCGTATTTGGATGCAGTCATCTCAGAGACACTGAGAATGCACCCTCCTCCATTTCATTTGAAAAGAATGGCCTCAACCAGTTATTTAGGTGACACTGGTATTACACTATCAGAGGGACAATCGGAGGGAAATACTTATATAATAACCGCCGCTTTATTTCTACTTCTATACTTGGCCAAACCTAAGCCCAACCTTAATTATAAGCCAAAGCATTGCGTGACATAAACCAGTCGTAACTGTAGTCTCGGAATTAAGGACTCATTTGTTTCCGGACTTATTCCGAGGATATCAGAATAATATTATACAGCAGTGACCAGTACTCAAGTAAGTGTTGTGTTGACACCCCTGATCACATCCTGATCACATCCTGATCATATCTTTATTAATCAAAATTAATGTTAACGTCATGTGGGATAAAAATTGCACTGGGTAAAATTAGTTGTAAAATTAAATTTAAAATATATTTTAAAACAAATCTTTTAAATTAACAAGATCATTATATATAGATTTAGATATAATTGATCAAATTAAACTATCTGTCCTGATTATCGTGTTTGACCAATAAGTTTACGGGTGCTCTGAATTAGCCCGTGACAACAGTTTTTTAATAATATTTTAAAACCTATATTATATTTATATTATAATTTGACTAAATTGTGATTAATAGTCATCAATGTGATTTATTTAACATAAAAATTAATTTAAATAACTTTAATTACAAAAATAAATTATAATAGTTTAAGTAAAATGAACGCATTTATTGAATATAACTTTTACATTGCATGTAATTTATGCCTTAGTGTTACACCAGAATTAAGAGTGTGGTCACTTTGATTGGTCATAATTCAGTCAAATCAATGTATATTGTTTTGAAATTAAAGTTTTATTTCAATAAATGTTTATATTTTATAATTAAAATAAAATAATTAACAAATTTATTATTTTTAATATTATATTTTGCTAATAAACCCAGTCTACTTTTTATCCCACATACCGTTAAAAGGTTTAAACTTAGTTGCGGTTAACTAGTTTAACAATAGCGCGCTTAACCCTATTAAAAATTAATCCGGATTTCAATTGAACTGGTGCATCTGTACTATTAGGCATAATAATTCTATAATATTTGAGCACTTGAACTAGAGCAATCTTTATATCAACGAAAGCTGATTTCATTGCAATGCACTGAAGTTGTCCACCACCAAATGGTAGATATGTGTATGGAATTATCTTGTGTCGATTTTCGGGCAAAAACCTTTCCGGAATAAATTGTTTTGCATTTTCAAAATACTCTTCACAATTATGCATCGCATATATAGGTATTTCCACAAATTGCCTCTTAGTCAATTTGATACCAGTGTCACCTAATTTATAGTCATTTGCCGCCTTCCTTTTCAAAATAAAACTAGTAGGATGCAATCTTAACGTCTCTTTAATGACTGCATCTAAATAAGGAAGATTTAGTACTATATCGTAATCAATCTCACCATCGATGGTGACGGAGGTCATGATCTCTGAATACAGTTTCTCCTGTACTTCAGGATTGAGTGCCAATTCATGTGTACAAAAGGATAGTGTGTTTCCTATAGTTTCATATGACGACCAAATATATACGAAAGAATTAGAGATAATCTCATCCTCTGTTAAATACTTTTTCATTGATCCAGGATATTTATTAACTGTTAAAGACAATTAAATTATAAAACAAAAATATATATTATTATTAGAACTGAAAAATGTATCCAAACCTTCAATCACGTGATCGGAATTTTTGTTTTCGTTATTCGCAAAATATTTATCTTGGTCCTCTGCTTTTAAAAGCAAACCAATGAAAGTTTCATTAATTGAATTAACCTTTCTTATCTCATTTATCTTATATTTTAAGAGTTTATAAAAATATTCTAGTTCATCTTTTCTTCCTTCAGGTCCAAGAGTAGGTAATTTAAAATAGCTTTTAATAAATTTGGGCAAGAATATATTGAATAAATGATCAAGGAGATTTTCTACCATGATGCTTTCAATATTTTCAAAAAAAATGTCACTGCTCTTACTATAAAAGTCGATATTCAATGGAAATGAACTACACTTCACATCTAAAGCATACTTTCCAAACACAGTTTTCATATCAACTTCTTGTCCACACTTTATCTTCAACTCTAATGCTTTTAACAGATTGTTTGAACACTGGCTATAAATTGGATACATTTTCTTTGCATTTCTTACTGAAAATGCGGCACTAATTATAGACCGGACTCTTTTCTTTTGTTCACCAGATAAATTACCAACATCATTCTGAACGATAGGATGTCCGCTTGGACTTACAATTCTAGTCCTAAATGTTTGATAATCTGTTACCAAAATATCTTTAATGAGTTTAGGATCCCCAATATGTAGAACCGGTATTTTACCAAGGTATGTACTGAAAATAAATGACGTATTAATTATTATTGAAAATTGCAAAGAAATTATTAATTAACTGAAAATAGAATCAGGATCAAAATATTTTTAATTACCCGTATACATTGCCATATTTATTAAACCATTTTTTTTCTAGTGCAGACTTTTTCTCAAATAAATAATATACTAGTGTACCTAATATTGGCACTGGTCTAGGACCTTTCACTCCTAAAGATGACCAATAGTTTGAGGTATTTAGGTGAAAGGTGAAAAGTAAAAGAATTGCACATAAAATAATATATACTATAAATGAATAATTAAAAAATAAATCTTTTATAAAAATTAACATTATATTTAAGAGTACAGTATATTTACAATTAATAACTTTAACACTGATAACAATTAAATGAAGTTTTCTATTTTATATTAAAATATTAGTATAATTAATTCTGCGTGTTCATATAAATGTAGACTAGCTATTACTAACTTATAAAATAAAACAAGGAATAATTTAATTATCAAGGTAAGAATTCATGAAATGAATTGCTTTATTAATAAAAATAAATTGGTTTTCAGTCGTAGAGTTCATGAAATGAATTGCTTTATTAGTAATAATAAATTGTTTTTCAGCCATAGAGTTCATGAAATGAATTGCTTTATTAGTAATAATAAATTGTTTTTCATCCTTAGAGTTCATGAAATGAATTGCTTTATTAGTAAAATTAAATTGTTTTTCAGCCATAGAGTTCATGAAATGAATTGCTTTATTAGTAATAATAAATTATTAAATATATGAACTCATCCTTCGATAACATGTAAGTTTGTCATTGGACATAACGTTTAATAACGAATTGTACATGGACCCTCTTTATACTTAATATTAAATAAGTTTGCAAATTCATTGCAATTCAATTAATATATTAAATATGATTTACATCGTATGTGTTGTTAATATACTTTTAATTGTATTTTCAGTAATATTTTTGATATATTTTTATAAATATTTAACTTATAATCATAATTATTGGTTAAAAAGAGGAATAAAAGGACCAAGGCCTCTTCCCGGTTTAGGTAATATTATCCACTACTTGTTGTATAATAGGAGTAAAGTAGAGGTGAAATGGTTGAAACAATTCGGCAAAATATACGGGTATTTAAAAATAAAAAACTAATTTTTGAATAAAGGTTGTAATCATTTCATAAACGGTCAGTATATTTGATGGCAACCAACCCATACTAACTGTGGCCGAACCCAAACTCATTAAAGAGATTCTGGTGAAAGACTTTCACAATTTCACCGATAAAGTGCTAAACACTGGAAAACATCCAATCATTGATAGAAAACTAAATTTACTCAAAGGAAACGACTGGAAACGAGTTCGCTCTCTACTGACCCCTACTTTCACATCAGGAAAGTTGAAGAAAATGTATCCATTGGTCAGAGAATGTGTCAATAATCTTATGGGTGAACTGGAAAGGGTGTCATTGAATGGAAAAGATGTAAATGTGGTCGAAATTTTCGGACAGTACACTATTGATGTGATAGCCACCTGTGCTTTCGCCACTAAAACAGATTTATATAACAACAAAAAACATCTATTTTACACTAATGTACTAAAATTTTTTGCTAACAACTATGTGTCTACAATTTTTAATCTGATCTTGCCCACATTTATTTTGCAATATTTAAAAATCACCACAATCAATTTAGGTTCAAATCAGGTGCACGAATATTATTTTAAAATAATCCGTCATCTTATTAAAGAGAGAAAAAATAGTAATAAGTCTTACAATGATTTCATTGAACTGATGCTGAATTGGGAGAAAAATGAAGGCATTGTTAGAGACGATAATTATATCAATGAATCACATCATGTGAACGAAGGTATGAATTATTTTTAATTTTAGTTATCCGATTGAACATTATTATAGAGTTTGTGTGTTATGAGTGTGTGTGTGCCCCCACCACCTATCAGCGATTAACATCAAATTTAACATAAGAGTTTAAGATCGTCCACAATATTCAATGTGATTTTAGCATGTGATTTAGCAAAGAGTTATTAAGAGAAGCGCCTTTATATTGATAGTTCAGCTTGGTGGTTTTAAATTTATTCCCACGGCTATCAAATAAAATTACTTTATATGTAAACTGAAATTATATTTTGTTTCACTCATTCCTTATTTTAGTATAACTTGTCATTCGTTTAATGAATTTTGTATTTCAGGCGAAGAGGAGTTGGAAATCGAGAAAACACTTTCTGGTTTTGAGAAGTATATGACAGAGAATGAGATCATAGCAAACGCTTATCTGTTTTTGATGGTCGGGTATATCAACGCTTACGCAATACTATCCAATTGCACACAAGACTTGGCACTTAATCCAGAAATTCAAGAAAAACTCTATTCAGAGATCATCTCTTCCGTTGACTCTAACGGTGAGATTGATTACCACTTATTGGCAAAACTTCCGTATTTGGATGCAGTCGTTTCAGAGGCACTCAGACTGTATTACCCTGGACTACGTGTCTCAAGAATTGCAGGAAACGACTGTACATTAGGTGACACTGGTATTACAATAATGAAGGGACAGAAAGTGGAAATACCTATCCATGCGATACACCGGTGCGAAGAGTATTATCCAAATGCGGATCAGTTTATTCCCGAAAGATTTCTACCGGAAAACAGACACAAAATAATTCCTTACACTTACCTTCCCTTCGGCGCCGGTCCTCGACATTGCATTGCATTGCGATTAGCATTAATGAGCATAAAATTAGTTCTGGCACATGTGGTTCAACACTTTAATATAGTGAAGTCTATTAACACTGATATACCGGTGGTATTGAATAGACATTTGTTTCTATACACACCTTATCGTGTGATCGTATCAATGACTAAGAGAGCGTAATATTATTCAGTAAAATCTCCTTTGTCATATAAAAGTCTTTATTTTAAGCAAGGGAAGATTTATTATTAATAAATTTTATTAATTTTATTTATAAAAATTAAAAGTATATTCAAAAATAAAAGTAATATTTAAATTAATTAATGTAATCAATTGCCCAACATCTAACTAAAAATGGAATTTTCAAGATCCTATTAAACATTTCAATCATTATGTGTGTGTATTGAGAATTTGTTTGCATATTGAAATACCAATGGTTATACAATTTTACACGTGAACATCTTGCCTACCTGGGTTATTTTTAATTATATTTATTGTATTCCACTAAAATAAACAAAGCTCCATGGCAATAGAATTTTAACAATATTTATAAAGTTTACGTATTTTTTTATTTTGAGAAAGGACAGTTAATTTAGGAGTTATGGTCAAAATAACTTTTCAATTAAATATTTGGATGGCTGTATGTCGTAAGGGGAGGGTTTGGGAGACATATTTGAATATTAACTTTTTAACAACTTTTTTAACAACAATATTTAGACAACCAGGGGTAAAACATATTTTATGCAATTTTTTAATAATGATAAATACAATGTTGTGTTTGAAATACAAATCGATATCAATGTTGTGATAAAATATTTGTTATTTTACTGAATATGAAAATCAAAGTATAAATTATTCAATCATTATATTTGTTATGCATTGAAACTGTGGTTAACATTAATTGATTCTGGTGAGATTCACAGCAAACTGGATACTAGCAATATCGTAAATCGTGTTTGTTCAAGTGTCACCAAGGTATTATAATAAATGTTATAATTATTTCCTGTATAATAAATATTAGCATTTATGCAAACTAACCCTATTAATTGATATTCATATAATTTGATCTTGATCAGCGCACTTGATCTTGATCATTAAAATAATATTTGATTATTCAATAAATAATAATTTAAAAATTTAAGATTACTTTACAAATGAAATAAATTATTGACAATAATTAATTGTACACACATTTGATATCATCAATATTAAGCATTAAATGATTATCTAAACAAGGTACAATAAATTTTGATTTCTGTTTATATAAATAATATTTAGATTATGAGAGAAAATCTGTGTTTTATTTATACAAATGTTATTTCAATTAAATATTGTGTAAAATGTTTTGAATGAAAATCGATATTAATGTTAATAGAAATATATCTTATATAAGTGAGCATGATCAATTATCAATAGGTTTGAATCAGAATCACGGCATTTGAGAGAATCAAAGCCAGTGTTGAGAGCAATGTCTTAGTGTTTACTTTAAACAAATCAAAAGCAGTGAAACATAACTCTTGTCTCAAATCATTGATATTATTGAGAATCAGACGAATGTATATGAGATTAGGGCTCGAGTTGTCGACTGAAGACTCGTTAAAACATACTTTCATTTTGTTAACAAACTTTGAGTAAGCATTGGGTATAATGTCAGAGACTATACACAAAATCATTATCAAAGACAACGACTGAATCAGAAACAAGGCGTCTATGGCTCTGTTACTACCCTTCCTCTCAATAGCTAACAGACAGGTAAATGACACACAAATTACAGTATTACTGGTCAGTGCTATCATATTGTAAAGAGATATCAATCCGTCGAAGGTTTTGACACTTATTTCAAGTCTGCATAGCATTAGATAAATGTCTCGGATATTACTTTTTGACCTCAAGTTAGCCGTCATTTCATTCAATTGCTTAGCGATTAAACAACTCTTGTATGCAATCAATGAGACGATTGTTATCTGTGTATTGAATAATAGGAAAAATCTAAAGGAAGGGAAAATATGCCCCATTAAGGGCGAGGAAGAAATACCGATCCTGTCATCCATTAGAACAATAATTACTGTCTGAGTGATCATAAAAGTGAAAGCATAGGTAAAGTGCAAAATAGTGATCAAAAAACCGATTGTCTTCTCATTTCTCTCCAAAATATTCACAAATTCTTGACTTTTAATTGATTCCAGAATATTCTGTCCTCTAATCATGAGATATACGCAAACGATGAGTGTCTGTGAGGCGTGGGTTATACCCCTGACATCATTCAACACCAATATCAATACCTTCTCCTTGATCGTCTTATTTGTTGATGCATTAATAGGCGCTGACATATTTGCTGTACCTGGTAAATTATTATCCATATTAATTCCATTATTACCTTGTTGACCACCTTTCTTTCTCTGGCCTGGACCATCTTTTGGAGGACCCATTGTGTGCATAATTTCCGCATAACAGTGCTCCAGCACAAGGCATAATAACAACAAATTGATAGCAATTAGTATTAGTTTCCGATAGAAAACCACCTTTCCATCAATCCTTGCACCCAAACAGGTATTACCAGTAAGTCTATGATAGTAAACCAGATACTTTAGACCAGAATATGAAGTCATGTCGCTTAAGCTTGGTTAAATAAAAAATTCTAATTAGCCTAAACCTTAGGACATAATTTCTCCATATGCAAATACCTTTGCCCAATGAATAGACCCTGGATATGTGTTGAAACCAAGGACATAAATCAATAAAGTGATAAAAAGCACTCAACCTAAAAATAGGCACATAAAAATATCTTACCTTGTTCATACGTGCTATCAAAGCCTCAATGCCTATTGTTTTGCTTATATTGAAAACTAATTTATTTATGAATTCATTCATTTATTTTGTGTTTAAAATACAATTCAATGTTTTTCTCTAAAAAAATCAATGAATTTATTGATATTTTCTGCAATAATATCAATATTTATTAAAATGATATTCAACTCAATCTCATTTCTACTGTAATATAAATCAGAGCAATGTAATATAATATAGTGATTGATATTGATAATATTCAATATAATCCTTGTCAATCATATGTTTGTACTTGTTAAGTTATGCAAATACAATAAACACTTTATTTAAGTGATTAATAACAAAAAAATATTCCTTCAAGTTAATTATATTAATGCATAAAAATGCCTCTTTAATTAATTTATACTGGATAAAATTGAAAAAATAAATTGTTTTCGCCCGGGATCGAACCGGGGACCTTGCGCGTGTGAGGCGCACGTGATAACCACTACACTACGAAAACAGGATATATATTACTGTCCTATTCAAGTGACACAGTCTTACAGACAGTGATTGCATTTGAAGGTTAAAACCTGTTATACTTGTGATTCATATCTAATGTTTTAGACCAAAACCTTATGCAAACTTATTATCACTATTGAGAGTTAAGCATTAAAAAAACCCGGGATAGTGTGTTCAGTGTAAAAAGGGTCAATGAAATGACAATGATAAATTATCGATTGCCAGGACAGGCAGATTCAGGCACCAGTTATTTATACAACTGCTCTACAGATAACCCAAACATTTATTTTTCAATTTTTTGAAATAATATTCAAATTTTATTGTTTTTTATTCATTCATTCAAACCTTTATCTGATTTGAGTGAAGCACAACTGAAACACAGATTATAAATCAATGGAAAAGTTTTTAAAGTATTTAATGATTAAAATGTGATTAAAAACAAAATTATCAGTAATTAATGCACAAAAAAGTGATTAATTGTAGCAACACTTCAATACAATCAAGATCAATTTCTATCTTATCTATCACATTCAACTTAAACGACAAAATTAACATCAAATCAAATGAAAACATTGTCTAAACTTCACCTAAATATTCAAAACTGATTTCACCGCACAAGTCATTGACACCACAGAAAGGATTTGAAACAATCGACATCTGTTTCAATGTATTATTTGCTCATTTAAGGGGTAAATGGTATTAATGTTTGAATACATGAGAGGCGAAGAAAAAACTCATTTAATATTAAACAACAAATTCTTCAATAGTTTATGTAATGAATGAAAGTTTTTGCCACAAAATCTGAGTAATGATTGAAAACTTAATACTAATTTCACTAATGATTTGTTGTGTCGCCAGTAATGGAGCCAAACTTCGTGAGGAGAGTAAGTACTGTTCGCACCGGTAGTCTACAAAACTAATTGACATTTTCTCAATTGTTTTAATCAAGAATTTTACGGCAAATGTGTTGAAACACTGTATCGCGAGTGCACTCATAAACAGGCGTTCAGTGAAGAGGAGATAGAAAACGCGAAAATCTATATTCAGAAACGTTTTCTCAGTCTAACCAAGTACAGGCCAGTGCGGCCACCTTGCAAGAAGCTACATGTGCGCAAGGACTTCAAGTGTCTCACACACGACGAGCGTCTCCAAGTGGTGTCAGTGCTTAGAAAGCTCTTCGACACCGGCTTTATGGCAGAGATGGCAAGAATTCATTGGCAGTATTGGGGAAATGTGCACAAGTTTATTGAGTTCATACCCTGGCACAGGTGGTTCCAACATCATCTGGAGGTGCACATGAAGAAAATCAATAAAGAAGTCACTCTTCCCTATTGGGTATGCGCTCATACTTTGTTATTAATTGCCCCCTTATTTATAAATACCCCTTTGATTGCACCACCAAAATAATATGAGCAGTCTAACTTTGAAGA
>JAQGAT010002038.1:0-10261 GCA_034687845.1 Pantelozetes paolii | reverse complement strand
GTGCCTGTTACAGTTAACGGTCGACGAACAGTTGAAGTGTCCTCACAGGAGAGACTCGAATCAGAGCTTGACAGAATCATATGTCAAATTTGTCAAAGCTTTCCGACCGATATTGTCTATTGTTCAAATTGTGGACATTATTTTTGCCGTATTTGTCTTAATCGCTCTATTGCCGATAGACTTCCTTGTGTTCCAGCCGGTGACAGCTCTGATCAACACCATGTGTTGGCAGCGATTCCTGCCGATCGTCGCAGTGACTTCAACACCTGTTTGAAACTAAAGTGCGAGTATGGTTGCAAAGGTCCAGATGGTCAACCCCTTAAGATGGACTACAATAGGGGCGATACACACAACAGAGGGCGAGAATGTCCTAAACGGAAGTGCCCTAAATGTAAGATGTTTAAGTTTACATCTACAGAGAATGGTGAACATGGACCCGATGATTGCTTTGAACATCTTATGGGTTTTGCTGAATACGTTCAGGCAATGAGACTCATTGAGCGCAATCAATCATCTTTGACACCAGAAGAAAGACGCCGTTATCTATTGTCTCCTCGCCACCAAACAGGAGAAGTTGATGATGCCCGTATGCTTAACTTATTGTCTGAGAGACTTGAGCGTGCAAAGAGAAGTGAAAATGAATTATGGCGTCGAAACACTTATCTCCATGGCCAACTGGAGGCTGCAAACAATGACTACCTGAGTCGAACTTCACGTCTACGTGAAGATTATGCAAGACTTCAGCGCCAACTATCAGACCTTCAGCGTCAACAGTCTTCAGTGCAGGACAGACGCATTCAACAAGTGTTACGTGGGCAGAGACCAGCAACCAGAGGTGCCCGAACAATCACTCGTGAGACATCACCGCAAATTAGACGCATTCTTTCGAGAGATGATGAACTTCCTCCGTACGAAAGAACTACTTCTCATACAGTTAGACAGACAGTTGTCACAACAGGATACCACCCAAGAGTAGTGAGCTATTCTGAGCCGCTGAACCAGAGACCAAGGGAACCAACGGCAACTATTACTTCTGAGTCACAGATGATTTCAATGATCCCTGAGACTCCAACCGAACCAGTTAAGACAGAGCCCATCTCTAGTCCTGAGGCAGAGCAACCGACAAGTGGAACTGATGTCCTCCAAGGAGAGACCCCATGCTTCGTGTTGCAGACCCGTTCACCATCAGTGAGATCAGAGACACTGAGCGAACGTTTTAATAGGTATGCCTCCGAAAGACCAGTGCTGAATATTCCTCAAGGCGATCAGAGCCCTGAAGTCAGCGACAGGTCTCTACAAAGACAGATGGCTACTCCATCTCAACAAGAGCAGAGAGACCATTATCGACAACCAGTTTGGACAACAAACCAGATGAGCAGACAGTCCCAACAAGTAACTCAGTCGTTTAATTGGGAACAACGTGAGCAGTGGAATCCTCAAATGGACCAACCACAACATGGACAACCGGCCAACAGACGCCGAGACAATAGACCCAGGAGACCCCGTCGTTATCGCAACCGTGGCAATCATGGACCTGATAATTATTATCCTGATGATCGCGACACATATCGTCGCCCATACTAATTGTATTCTTCGATACACAATTTATTTTATTATATACTTTTTAATTACATTTTGATTATTAATTTTCTTATATTTAATTTGATTTTATATTACAATTAATCTTTTAATGATAATTTATGAATTCTTTTATTTCGATTTTTAACTTTCTTAATGAATATTTTTATATAAATTTTTAGTTTAAAAATTTCTTTAAAACGAGGGATATTTGTAGACCAAGGTCCATATCCTGTTTATGATCAATTGTTTTGCACAGTAACACAGACCGGTGACTCATTACTAGTCATCCCTTATGTGAATTTGTATTGATTGGGACTCAAACTCTAGTCCCATAACTAGTCTACTTATACCAGTGATAACATCAAAAATATAATGTGAAATAAAATGATAACAGTTTATGAATTCTAGTCAAATTATTTTAATTAATTAATACCAGTGTCCACTCGGTGCCTACAAATTGGCGAGCTGCCTTTCGATCCTCGGTGATCTCCCGGTTATATCAAAATTGTCCCGGTGAATTTCCGGTAAAAACATTGATTTTTGAGTTATTTTTTTTAATATTTTATATTTTTACTTAAAACTGTGATTTTGATAAACCGGTGATGCAATTGACTTGGTACGTTAACCCCGGTGAAATATTGTGACATTTTGTGTGTAAAAGGGTGAATTTTTAAACATTTCCGGTGCCACACCCTGTGACGTCATTTGGTTTTCCCGGTGTTTTTGGGCATTGAATGGTCACTGATCCAGTGTTTTCTTCCCGTGTCGGCTCACCTACCATTCATCGGCACCAATTCGGTAAAATTTGAGTTTTTGTTTGGTTTTTGATATTTTTATTATGTGTGACCTTATGTGCGCGTTTTTTGCGGGTCTAGTGTTGGCCTATTGGTTTTTATTTTTGTTGTTTTTGATATTTTTGAGATATTTTGCCTAAATTTGCCTAATTTTGTGCCATTATTTGCGTTTCTATGGGCCAACGCCCTTATATAGTAGTTAGCGTTGATGTCCGATGAGTCATAACTCCGGTATTTTTCCAACGCCTAGTTACAGTCCAAAGTCCAATGTTGTGTTGTGCTCCCGTAGAGACATAGCTCCGGAGATAAGCCAACGCCTAGTTACGTATCTGATAGCGTGTGAGCCCTATTAGTATAGTGTGTGCCTACGCCTAGTGATTGTCCGCCATTGTGTTTGGGCTCCTATTAGTATAGAGTAGCCGACGCCTAACAACAGTGATTAGTGTTGAGCTCCGGCTTAGAGCTGTGATTTGTGAAATAGTTTGCAATTGTTGGCAATTGTTGAGTCATAGCTGACTCCAATTGTATGCCACCGCCCGTAATCCGACTCCAATAAAGCTTTGCTCCTGTGGAGCCGTAGAGTTCAGTATCCTCTTAATTCCAGTTGAGTAATACTCCTGTGGACATTACAGTTTAATCCTGTAGAGAGCGGTGAGATAAAAGTCGAGCATTAGTTGGCTCCTTTGATCAATCTCCAGGATTGGAGCGTTGTGTGCGTTATTACTCCCATTATACGGCTTTGTCTTGTGTTTAGTGTACATCCGGTCTGTGTTCACACTCTTGTGTTTGTGCTCAAAGTAAGCACTTGAGGTATAAGTCGTAGAGATTAGTCTGTAGAGATAGTGATCCAGATATCTCCGACTTCGGTTCAAGTTTGGCCTGTAGAGCTAGTGCTCCAGCCGTCTCAGACATTTCCGGTACAAGTTGTGGTAAGAGACCTGTTGAGCTAGTGCTCCAGAAGCCTCCGACTTACCGCTCCATTAGTAGTTGAGCGAGTGTACCGAAGGGTGTCCATTAGTTGTTGACACTAATGTCGCGCTTGACCGACCAGAAAGAGGAACTCGAGCGCTATCAACTACTTCGCGCCACAAGAGAGCGTGAAGAGGTTGAGAAAGAACAGCTTTCTCAACAACAACTAGAGTGCCAAGACCTCGAGAAAGCAATTCTCTTGAGGGAACAGACCAAACGTAAAGAGCTCGAAGAGCAACAACTCCTCCGAAGTCAGCGAGAGTTCCGCGACTTCATTCGAAATAAACAGAGAACCCATGCCACCGAACGGTTAGACCTAAGACGTTCTCAGTTGCGTCGCAGAGAGGAGGAAAAGGCCGATCTCGAGACCCGTATATTTGACCGTCAAGCCAACGAGCAGGTCATATACGAGCGTTGTCGCGCGAATAGGGAGAGAGTCGAGACCAAACGACTTTGTGATCTTTATTTAAAGAAATCACAGTAAGTAAATCATGAATTGTAATCACATATATCCTAATGAGAGAGACATGACTTTGCGCTATACGTGTTATTTATGCGGACAACCCAAACTTGTTTGGGAAATAAGCCGAATAAAGCTCCCATTATTGGAGCCATTTTGGGTCTGTAGAGCGTGTCGTAACTACGAAGGCGATCGTATGGAGTCCACACTAGAGTTGGCCCATAGTCAGAAATCACTGGCTAGAGTTAAATTGTCTCGTAGGTTGAGAGACAACTCGGAACACTTAAGTTGTTGTTCCACGGTGAATTGTTGTGCGTTGTTTAACAGAGGCCAATCGCCGAATTATACGGCAAGTGTCGCATCTCCAAGTCATAGCCGCGGTAGAGACGCTATGCTCCCGCCGCCGCCGCGTTTGACTCCTATGCCTCGGTTGAGGACTGCACTTGACAGTCCCCGAGTGCCTCCGGCCAGACCCATTGTACCCCCGATTGCATGTCCGCCAGAACCTGTTGTGCCTACACACTCTCCGGAAGCGGAAGAGATTGTGGTAGAAGTCGATCCTGTGTTAGTGATTGACGAACAATTATAGGTTCATATATTTTGTTTATGGTATATTTTGAACCTATACATTCAGTGTTTTGTGCGCATGTCCTCCATTATGTGTAACTGTTAAGAATTGTATTTTAAGTTCATTATTATGTCGACGTCTGGTACAGACGAGTTTAGTGAAGCAACTATTGATCGACCTGTTGAACAAATTGTTGATAGAGTGAAGTGCTCTAACATTATTAGAGATTTTAAAACAGTTATTGAGAATACACTCGAAAACTATATTAAGGTTCAAAAGGATTTATTTAAATCTAAAGAAAAGATTAGTGGTTATAGAAGAGTCTTATCAGAGAATGCAGCCAAGTCTGGACAAAGAGGTGAGTCATCTAAATCTTTAAAAACTTTTGTAAATTGCAGAACTCAAACATCTCCTAAGATAGTGAGGGTGTCTGAGGTGAGTACTCAAACTCCGGCTGTTTTCCAGCCACCATCGACTCATTCCGCATTAGCGATAGTACCCTTTGTTAGGTTTTCTACACCTATAACAGTATCTTCAACACCACTATTGTCTTTATCCCCTAACGTGTCAAGTATAATAAGACATTTTAGTAGACCTCCATTAGTTCCACAGAGTTTTAGTAATCAACCATTGATTCCCCAAAGTATAAGCTTTTCTAATCCAATGTCTACCACATTGACGCCGCAGGGTATAAGCGACATCACGAATGTGATTACTGTTAATCAAACCCATAATGACACTAGAGTCAGAAACTTTAATGGTGATCCTGAACAGGCTGTCTCATGGTTAGACGAGTTTGATTACTATGCTACAGCTAATAATTGGAGTGATGATAAGCGCCGAACCAAATTGGGAACCTTTCTCTCAGGTCCCGCGCGTTCTTGGTTCAAATTAGAAGTGTTTAACACTCAAAAGACATGGCCAGATGTTAAGGCATCGTTCTTTAATCAGTTTCTGCCTGTCGGTTTTGAGATGCATATGAGACGTGAGTTTCGTACCCGCAAACAGGCGCTGTACGAAACGTCCGCTAATTTTATTTGCGCTATGAGAGCTATCCTCCAACAGAGCAATCAGCAAATGGCTGAAGCTGAAGCTGTAGACTTCATTCTGAGCAATATGTTGCCTCAGATAGCAGAAAAGGTGATTATTCTTAATCCCAAAACTTATGACGATTTAAAGAAAATCGCTAATCTGGTGGAACAAGGTCTTAAGGCTTCACTAAACGCTAGTTCAAGCGATGGCCAGATCATGGCCTTAACTGAATCTTTGAGCCAAATTAATATAAGAGAGAACAGACCTAATACAACGCCAAGGCCTAGACCCTTGAGCTATAACTCGGCGAATAGCTTCGCCTCAAGAACAGTCCGTGGCTCTCCAAGATGTTATAATTGTCAAAAGATAGGTCATGTTCAGGCAATGTGTCGTCAAAGACGAAACAATAACGGCTCCAATAGTAATGTCAATAATGGAAACAGAGTTTTCTTTAATTCAAATGGCAGTAATAGAGGTTTTAATAGATATGGTAACGGCTATAACAATGGGAACCGAAGACAATGGAATAATTCCGGTCCCAGATTTCAGAGACGTTTCCAGAATAACGGTCAAAGTCAGAGCCGAGGAAACGACAGTCGTAGAAATAGTTTCCGACAAGAGACCCGAGAGCAGAACACTGCCGGTCTTGTCCAAGCCTTACCGAATGAGCCGCAACAGTACCTAAATGTTTTGAATATGATTGGCTCTTGTGTTAATGGTTTTATAATTAATGTCTCTATAAACGGACATATAGTTCCCGCCGTGTTAGACACAGGCGCGTCCGTATGCTTTGTAAGCCACACTTATGTGCAAAGAAATAATTTATTGCAAAATAGATGGGACGGTATGGGTTATACACTCGCAAACGGCATAATTACTAAGCCTTGCGGTGTTACTAATGTAAGAATTGATATAACAATAAATGGACAATCGAAATCAGCAGATATTGCTATGTTTATTATAAAGAAACTAACTTGTGATTGTGTTATCGGATATAATTTGATCCGAAAAATGGGTATAATTATTAACGGGAGAGACAATACTGTCAGCTATTGACTGACCGACCCAGAAGTCGATGCCAATTATTTATCAGTTATAGAGCCTATTATTAATGATATATGTCTTACCGGTAGAGTTTACGGTAAAGAAACAGTTGTATTTTCCCCTTATTCCTCACGAATTATTTCTATTGACTTAAGCAATAAGAAGTGTGTGAGAGATGATCAATATTTTATCAAATCTAACGGTCTAACGCCTATTCTGATTTCTAATAGATTTTTTGCCTAATTTTGTGCCTATTATTGTGCCTACTTTGTGCCTAATTTTGTGGTTACCTTTGATCTTCGCGTTGTGCTCCTGTTGAGCCATAGCTCCAGAGAAAGCCGCCGCCTAGCAACCGTCCGTAGGTAACGTTGAGCTCCCGTTGAGACTTAGGTCCGGAGATGAGCCAACGCCTAGTGATAGCCTGCCATAGCGTTTGTGCACCTATTAGCATAGTGTAGCCGACGCCTAGTAACAGTGCTTAGAGCTCTGTTAGAGCAAAGGTTAGTGCCTAGTGTTGCTCTAGTATTGTGCAATTGTTGAGTCATAGCTGACTCCTAATGTGTGCCTAATGTTGTGCAATAGTTGAGTCATACCTGACTCCTGTTGTGTGCCAACGCCTAGTTTCCAGCTCCAGTGGAGCACAGCTCCTGTAGAGCCGTAGAGTTCATAGTCCGCTACATTCCAGTTGAGTAATACTCCTGTAGACTAAGGCTTAATCCTGTAGAGAGCGGTGAGATCAATGTCGAGCATTAGTTGTCTCCTTTGATCAGTGCTCCAGGATTGGTGTCTTGTGTGCGCCATTGCTCCATTATACGGCTTTGTCTTGTATTTAGTGTATATCCGGTCTGTGGTCACACTCTTGTGTTTGTGCTCAAAGAAAGCACTTTAGGTGTAAGTCGTAGAGATTGGTCTGTAGAGCTAGTGCTCCAGATATCTCCGACTTCGGTATAAGTGGTTGAGTTTGGTCTGTAGAGCTTGTCCTCCAGCCGTCTCCGACATTTCCGGTACAAGTCGTGGTGAGAGACCTGTTGAGCTAGTGCTCCAGAAGCTTCCGACTTACCGCTCCATTAGTAGTTAAGTGAGTGTACCAAAGGGTGTCCATTAGTTGTGACGCCAATGTCGCGTCTGACCGACCAGAAAGAGGAACTCGAGCGATACCAATTGCTTCGCGCCACTAGAGAGCGTGAAGAGGTTGAGAAAGAACAGCTTTCTCAACAACAACTAGAGTGTCAAGACCTCGAGAAAGCTATTCTCTTGAGGGAACAGACCGAACGGAAAGAGCTTGAAGAGCAACTACTCCTCCAAAGTCAGCGAGAGTTTCGCGACTTTATTCGCAATCAACAGAGAACCCAGGCCACCGAACGGTTAGACCTACGTTGTTCTCAATTGCGTCGGAGAGAGGAGGAAAAAGCCGATCTCGAGACCCGTATATTTGACCGACAAGCCAACGAGCAGGTCATATACGAGCGTTGTTGCGTTAACCGAGAGAAGGTCGAGAATAAACAACTTTGTGATCTTTATTTAAAGAAATCACAGTAAGTAGTCATGAATTGTAATCACATATACCCTAATGAGAAAGACATGACTTTGCGGTATGCGTGTTATCTGTGCGGACAACCTAAACTTGTGTGGGAAATCGGGAGAATTAAGCTCCCATTATTAGAGCCATTTTGGGTCTGTAGAGCCTGTCGTAATTACGAAGGCGATCGAATGGAGTCGACACTAGAGTTAGCCCATAGTCAGAAATCACTGGCTAGATTGCAATTGTCCCGTAGGTTGAGAGACAATTCTGAACACTTGAGTTGTTGTTACACTGTCAATTGTTGTGCTTTGTTTAACAGAGGCCAACCGCCAAATTATACCGCAAGTGTCGCGACTCCGAGTCATAGCTGCGGTAGAGACTCTATGCTCCCGCCGCCTTCACGTTTGACCCCTATGCCTCGGTTGAGGACTGCACTAGACAGACCCAGAGTTCC
The DNA here is from genome assembly GCA_034687845.1 of Pantelozetes paolii. NCBI lineage: Eukaryota > Metazoa > Arthropoda > Arachnida > Sarcoptiformes > Oribellidae > Pantelozetes > Pantelozetes paolii. Next base: position 1,837 of record JAQGAT010002038.1, on the reverse strand, counting down.
TCCGTCCAGACCCGCTATGCCTCCGATTGCAGCAAATCCATGTCCGCCAGAACATGTTATGCCTACACAATCTCCGGAAGCGGAAGAGATTGTTGTGGAAGTCGATCCTGTATTAGTGATTGACCAAGAGTTATAGGTTCATATTTATTGTTTGTATTAATTGTGAACCTATTTCTATATGTTCTGTGCACATGTCCTCCATTATGTGTAATTATTAAGAAGTGTATTTTAAGCTTATTATTATGTCGACGTCTGGTACAGACGAGTTTAGTGAAGCATCTATTGAACAAACTGTTGAACAAATTGTTGATCGAGTGAAGTGTTCTAACATTAATAGAGATTTTAAAACAGTTATTGAAAATACACTCGAAGACTATATTAAAGTGCAAAAAGATTTATTTAAATCTAAAGAAAAGATTAGTGGTTATAGAAGAGTCTTATCCGAAAATGCAGCCAAGTCTGGACAAAGCGGTGAGTCATCTAAATCATTAAAACTTTTGTAGAATTTAGTACTCAAACACCTCCGAAGATAGTGAGGGTGTCTGAGGCGAGTACTCAAACTCCGGCTGTCGTTCAGCCGCCGTTTTCTAACACTGCATTAGCGATTGTACCCTTTGTTAGGTTTTCAACACCTATAACAGTATCTTCCACACCACTATTGTCTTTATCCCCTAACGTGTCAAGTATTATTAGACACTTTAGTAGACCTCCATTAGTTCCACAGAGTTTTAGTAATCAACCGTTGATTCCTCAAAGTATTAGTGTTTCAAATATAATGTCTACCACATTGACGCCTCAGGATATAAGCGACATCACTAATGTGATTACTGCTAATCAAACCCGTAATGACACTAGAGTCAGAAATTTTAATGGTGATCCTGAGCAGGCTGTCTCATGGTTAGACGAGTTTGATTACTATGCTACAGCTAATAATTGGAGTGACGATAAGCGCCGAACCAAATTGGGAACCTTTCTCTCAGGTCCCGCCCGTTCATGGTTCAAATTAGAAGTGTTTAACACTCAAAAGACATGGCCAGAGGTTAAGGCATCGTTCTTTAACCAGTTTCTGCCTGTCGGTTTTGAGATGCATATGAGACGCGAGTTTCGTACTCGCAAACAAGCGCTGTATGAAACCTCCGCTAATTTTATTTGCGCTATGAGAGCTATCCTCCAACAGAGCAATCAGCAAATGGCTGAAGCTGAGGCTGTAGACTTCATTCTGAGCAATATGTTGCCTCAGATAGCAGAAAAGGTGATTATACTTAATCCCAAAACTTATGACGATTTAAAGAAAATCGCTAATTTTGTGGAACAAGGTCTTAAGGCTTCACTAAACGCTAGTTCAAGCGATGGCCAAATCATGGCCTTAACTGAATCATTGAGCCAAATAAACTTAAGAGAGAACAGACCTAATACACAGCCAAGGCCTAGACCTTTGAGCTATAACTCGGCGAATAGCTTCGCTTCGAGGACAGTCCGTGGCTCTCCACGATGTTATAACTGCCAAAAGATAGGTCATGTTCAAGCAATGTGTCGTCAAAGACGAACCAATAACGGCTCCAATAGTAATGCCAATAATGGAAACAGAGTTTTCTATAATTCAAATGGCAGTAACAGAGGTTTTAATAGATATGGTAACGGCTATAATAATGGGAACCGACGACAATGGAATAATTCCGGTCCCAGATTTCAAAGACGTTTCCAGAATAACGGCCAAAATCAGAGCCGAGGAAACGACTATCGTAGAAATAGTTTCCGACAAGAGACCCGAGAGCAGAACACTGCCGGTCTTGTTCAAGCCTTACCGAATGAGCCGCAGCAGTTTTTAAATGTGTTG
>JAQGAT010002037.1:0-10262 GCA_034687845.1 Pantelozetes paolii | reverse complement strand
TTTGAATTAATTTTTTTTTCAGGGAATACTTATTTAAGCCCGCTCAATTCAACATGAGCATTCTTCTGCACCCCTTAGTATAGACTAATTAAAATGTAAGAGTAGTTCAATAACTGAGTTCCAGAATGACTGTGCGTATAGTCCGGGTAATATTGAAAAGCAGTGACTCATCTAATATCATAATAAAAATCATTTCAATGACATTTCAAAACTTTGAGAAGAAATTATGAATTCTTATATATTTTTAAACAATTTTTATAATTGAGATTCAAATCCAATATAATATTAAAACCCAAACCTTAACCACAAGTTTGGGCTCTATTTCTGTGTTTATGTCTTAACTCTTAGAATAGATATCATATAATAAAGTAATAAATTGTTTGACTTTTTGTTAATTTTATTTTCAATTTAAATGCACTTTAAATAAATTAAAACTAATTTTATTATTGAATAAAAATTGAATTGAATTTAAATATAATTTTAATTTTAGTTAAAATATTTTTAAACTAATTATTAATTGAAAACAAATATTTGAAACAATTGTAAGAAATACCGAAACTTTGGTCTTATTTATGATATTATTTGAAGAAATGATGAAATGTTTTGTAAATTAATATTTGTTTTCATTTTTATTATTGTTTTTGAATTCAAAACAAAATATTTTTTAAATTAAATGTCAATTGAATTGAATTTTAAGACAAATATTAAAATGTTTTTCAATTAATTGTTATTTCATTTAAATTATGAGAAAATTTAGTTTAAGTATTGAATTGTTTTCAATGTTTTATCCAATTATTAATTGTTTGGTATTTTAGGCAAAGATTTATTTGAAAAAGTGTTTCAAAACTGCCATCAAATCAATGGTCAGTCCATTGAAGACATGAATGGATCGGAAATATCATTGAAAGCATTGGAAGTGTTTATTGAATCAAAAATAAGTCATTTATGTCTAAATCAAGAGTTGTTTTCAAACGACAGTGCGTTAAAAGACCAGTCGTTTGGACGGTTGGGTCCAAAAGCAGTCATTTTCGACATCTGTCAGAACGTCGGCAGGTATTCAACACCCGTTCCCTCCCTTTCCTCAAACAAACAGATTAATATGAATTGCTTTTCAATTCAGTCTTGTCTTAGAGACGGATCGTTTGAGTCTTTCCAGTCATTCGGGCTTTTCTTCAATCAAAGCAAATGTTTGTGTTTTTAAGGTTTGTCTCAATTCAGGGGTTGTTTTCATTCATTTAATCTAATAATACACACAATTAATGCAAACTCAGGGCAAATGGCAATATGAGGTAAATCTCAATACTAAGGGTGTGATGCAAATCGGTTGGTCTACTCGTAATCAGGGCTTTTCCAACGAGAAAGGTGTCGGCGATACCAACGACTCGTATGCTTTCGACGGAAACAGAGTTTTGTTTTTATTAATTCATTGTTTGTTTAAATATTTATTATATTGTAAACCAAACTACAGGTGCGGAAGTGGAATGTATCCACTTCTAGGTACGGCCAGAACTGGCAGATCGGAGATGTGATCACTTGTACTATAGATCTTGAAGAGGGAACCATTGATTTCTACCGAAATGGTTGTCATATGGGAACTGCTTTTAATAACGTACGGATCGGTAAATCTTATGCTTACTTCCCGGCCATATCTCTGGCATATCATGAGTCAATTGTCGCCAATTTTGGGTCAACTCCTCTCATGTTTCCCGTCGATGGTTACCAACCATTGGAAGCGCCGCCAAATAATTGTGTAATTTTTGTGTTTCTTTGTTTTAAATAATTATATTTAAAGTGATTTCTTAAACCCATTTGAAACACAGGTAACCGCCGGTGCGCTTATGGTTGACTGGATTTCGCGTTTAATTTCAATCAGTTCTTCAAATAATTTGTTTATAAATCGTTACTTAATTTGTAACAAAATCTTCGGTAAAATGAGTCCAATTCTGGTCAATAGATACGTAACTGAAGAATGTTTTCTAAAAATGTTTATGAAATTGAGTTCCGAATCCATTCATAACATTCTGGACATAATGTGGACTCTTCTCGAAGAGCAACAGATCCATGACTTCTTGGAGTCGATGACCCGTTCTATTGTCAATGGGTTTCGGTTTTCTCCGATTTCTGTCGTTAAGTCTTCAGAGGGTTTGAACGGAGAATATGTCTTAAGCTTTGAAACACAAAAACAATATCTTTCAGGTATTTAATAAACCGTTGTTTCCTTTGTTTTGTTTACAATTTAATTGGTTTTCATTACCAGTGATGCTGTCATTAGTAAGCGATACCCAAACCCGACATCACTTAATAAAACACATATTATTTGAATCAAAATTTCCGTTAATTCTTGACATCAAGTCATTAGAAGACGAGTCATTGACTTCCCTTTTGTTTTCAAACGTTTCGATCGAAAGTATTTTAAAGGAAAAAAATATAAACAATTTGAGGGACAGTGGGATTGAGAGCGCTGTACAAGAAGTGGAATCACTTCAGGACATGATTTTAAGTCAATTGTTATTTGAGGACGACTTCAGTCAAACAACTTTTGTCGCAAAGTTTGAAAACTTTGTTAAAGAAATGGTTGTCTCGAACTCAAGAACCCATTTAAGTCACCAAACGGTTCCCAATATGTGTCCGATTGTGTTCTCAGTGTTTCAAAGGTTGAGTCATTTGATCCGCAATAGATATGCCGTATCTTCTATTGGTGTGACGTATTTCGTCGATTATCTCAATCTCTCAAACGACAGCACAAGGATCGGAGGAACGGCTTCTTATTTGCATAAACAAAATAAAGACGAAATGTAAACCAAATTATTATAAAAACTATTCATTTATTGCTTTTTCTATTTCTTAGGTCTCGATGTCTGGAAGAGTCGGTTTCGTTCAGTCCTCTAATGAAAAACATCTATAAAATTGTGGACAAACTAATAAAGCTCTACCCCTTAGGGGCTCACAAACACCTGACAAAACTGACCTCAATTCGGGACAATTTGGACGAATATATTAATGAATACAAACACCTGAGAGAGCGCTTACAAAGTGAACAATTGAGTGCCGAAACCGTTGGCCAAACCCTGAGTGTATTGGAAGAGAAAATTGTTTGTTATTTCAAACAACTATTGATTTATAATTGCATTCAATTGAATGAATCGAAAAAATGTTCGCTCTTTTGGTTATTCAAACTTTTGATCAACACTTTAGAGCACTCGAGCACTTGTGGTCATCTCTTTTCGTTTATTCCCGACTATTTCATCGAAACGTTAATCTCTTTGTTCTTTTCGATCCGATTTTATTATACCATTCCATCCGATGAGCACTCAATCGCTTCAAAAACAGAATATGATTTACTTTTACAGAACTTTTCGTCTTTTATTTGTTCCCATTTTTCCGACGAAAGGATAACTATCGCAGAAATTAAGGACAATTTATCGCAATCTTTGGCGACTCTGGTCTCTAATCCCGAGACTCTTAAGGCTTTAGAATCGATTTCTTTTGATAAACGGATCAAATTAGTGAAATCATTGTGCAAACCATACGAGAACAGGGCGTGGGCTCAAAGCAATTGGACAATGGTTTGGGTCTTAATTCAAACAATTTATTGTTTAATAATTATTTCTAATCTTTAGCTGCGTTTCTGGAAGGGCTCGGGGTTTGCCTATCGTTACTCAAGCCCTCCCAACACTACCAATAGATTGGGTTATCCTTTAAATAAAGATCAAAACTCTTTAAACAATTTGAGTCAGACTTTCATTAAATGTTTGTTAGATTTCACTTAACTTTTAATTTGTTTGCTCTTTAGGTCCCTGTCCTTCAATATTATACCAATCCTTAATCGGCGAATACTTGAAGTCAGAGCCTAAGAGTGCCATAACTTTTATCAGCAGTTTATTGAATCAACTGAATTGGACTTTCTCTGAGTTCATAGCGATGTTACAGGAAATCCAAAACTCGACGAATAGACCGCAAAAAGTCTGAAGTTTTGATGTTTTTTGTAATTATTATTAAAATCTCTTTTATTCATAGGTTTTCATAGATTCGCGTCAATTGAAGATCTGTTGCACTTGTTTTGAGTTAACGTTAGCTCTCCTCAGGGTTTTGGAGCTAATAGTTAGTGTATATCCAGAACTCATAACACTCTCGCCCTCTAATCAACTGATTTTAACACAATTGAGTCAACTCTTGTGTCAATTACTAAATCGGGTGACAATTACCGGTTGTTTTGATTTTGTGGTTGATCTGGAAATCATGGAATTGGACTCTATATCACACTTTCAGATATTAGCCGCAGGTCTGACACCAAATCTGTGTTTAAATAATTGAAACCATTTTTCATTCAAAATATCATTCAGTTTCGGGAATTCTTATCGCTTTGACACTAAGAGGTAGTGAAGAGTCGAGGGAACAGGCGATCAGGTATTCAAATGACAGTTTGAGACAATTTGATTAATACTATATTTTCAGAGCCATCATAAGTGACGCCAGTTTTGTGTCGGAATCGCTTGAATACCTGATCGGAAACACCGATAGTTTTGACTCAAAATCGGTTTCAAATATCAAAAGATTTTGTTTAAATAACTTCAGAGAACTGAACGAAGAAGAGAAGACAAGACTCAGAGAAATGGTTTTGATTTTAACCAATCGTTTTCAGCTTTTAATACAAAACAAAGAAACTGATTGTCAGGACATCCCCGACGACCAGATTTGCACCATTTGTTACGCCAACCCAAAAGTGGCCACTTTTTCGTGCGGACATCAGTCGTGCAGGTATTCAATGGAAAGACATCTTTAGTTGAAATTAATTTTATTACACTTTAGGTCTTGTATTGCAATTCATTTCATACGAAACGGAGAAAAGTGTTTCTTTTGTAAAGCACTGATAGAAAGGGTTGTGTTTAGCGACTCCGACGAAATACTGTACCCGAAAAGCACTAATTAAAACACAATTAATATATAATTTGTTAAAACATTTGTTTTGAGTTTACGTTTGAATTGATTAACAAATCGGTAATAAAAGGGAAGTTTTATTTGATTTTAAGTTAAATTTCTGTTTCATTTCATTTCAATTCAATTTCAACTGTAATTATAATAATAGTAATGTCACCCAAAGCCAGCGCCACCAGCAGACCTACCAGTGCTTCCTATTTAAGGGATAGCGCGCAGCGTTTTGTTTCACTTCTTTGTTCAGCTTTTGTCTAACATTTTTGACAAACATTTGAATAAATACTCGTTTTTTGAATAAATCCTTTGTTTTATTGTTCCGCGTCTTCGGCACCCGATTCTGGTCGCCGAGACTCATAACAATTGGCGCAGTCATAGAGGATAAGCTTTGCGCTTACCTTTCACTCGACATTACGACTCAAAACAGACTAATTTAACGAAATCGTCGTTAAAGCAAAGACACGTGTCTTTCATAACCGCAATGCCTCCGAGACGTACCAGAGGTCAAGAACCGCCCGAAGCGGCCGTAGCCCTCAACATGCAGACACTCTTAACTGCGATGAATGAAATGAGAGCTGACGTCAGGACAGAATGTCAAAGACTCCGGACTGAGGTCGAGGACAGGTTAACTCAACAGTTGCCGCAACCCGGAAGCACACCGCCCGTAATCACAGGAAGCGATTCAGAGCCCATCATCGTTGACGACTCGGCGAACCCTTCACAGACTACGGCACCGAATCCGCTTTCACTTCCGACCGCACCGGCACCGGAGATGACGTCACTTCCTGTAGTCACTGCGACTGCGCACTCAGTCAAACCCTTTACTGGTCTACTGTGCGAGAAGTTCAGCGGGAAATCCGTTGCAATTTCCGCAGAAGAGTGGATCGATGTTTTCGATACAGTGACCCAGAGGCTACCCGTCGCAGACAGGATCATAGCATTGGCCAGACATCTGACCGAGGATGCATTGGCGTGGTATTCGCAAGAGCGCATCAGAACATCCACTGATTGGACATCCGTTTGCGAGAAAATGCTTCAACGCTTTGGCAAAACGGAGATCAACCCAATCTGTGCTGCCACGGAACGGTACCTTCGAGTCAGCGAAACAGTCAACGACTACTACAAAGAAAAGCGTCGACTTCTCATTCAAGCTCGACAAGACGACGGAGCACAGGTGGCGTTACTGACGCAAGGCATGCCCGAGGCGTATAAGACCCACATCGGAGCTCAAAACCCAAAGACACCGGACGAGTGGATACGAATTGCGCTCACCATTGAATCCCTGAAACCGAAGCGTTACAGAAGAACAGGCGATTCCACATTCCAAGCATATGAGACACCGGAGCCAAAGTACAAGAAAAAGAAAGACTTTCGTCGCTCTGACAACAAAAGTCAATACACGTCGAGAAATGAAGACACTCCTCCGACGCCTTGTCCACGATGTCTCAAATACGGTTTACGAGAGATGCACTGGAAGCGAGTCTGCACACGAACTGAACCCAAAGACTCCACAGCACCCACAGGTACTGCCACTGCAGACACTACTAACTCAGTTCATTGCATAGCCTCTCCGACATACAAATATTACGACATCCGGATTAACGGAAAACCGGTTCGGGCATTCCTGGACACCGGTTCAACGTTAACCGCAATCTCGTCCGAAACGGCCAGACGTCTTGGCCTTGAACCAAAACCGAACACTTCGTTGCTTTTGACTATAGCGGATGGCGAGACGACCACCAGAGGTCGCGTTGATCCGAATCTCGAAGTCGAGGGAACGACTCTTCGCTTCCCTATACACATATTTCGTAACGCGTCCTTCGATGCACTCTTAGGTGTGGACGCCTTCGTCGCCTTCAAACTGACTCTACGCTACGACCAGTTGACGCCACAATCATATGGCATAAGGCCCTCAATCGAGAACGTCATGACCATTGCTGACAGTTTCGATGACTTCTTGAATCGTTTCGATGTCTTCGCACTCAATGATAAAGACATTGGTCGCATTGGCACAGCGCAACACGTCATACGTCTTAAGCCTGATGCCGTGCCTTTTCATCAAAGACCGTTTCGGCTCTCACCGCAAAGAGAAACTGAACTTCGGAAGCACACAGACAGCCTACTGTCCAAAGGACTCATACGTCCATCGCATTCACCGTTTGCTTCGCCTATGTTCCTCGTGCCGAAGAAAGACGGACTCTTTCGGCCTGTCATTGACTTCAGAAGACTTAACGCACTTACGATCAGTGAACGCGAGCCGTTACCGATCATCCGGGACCTGATCGACAAGCTGTCCGGATCCACAGTCTTCTCAACTCTAGACGTGGCCTGGGGGTTTTGGCACCTCCCCCTACACCCAAACTCCATGGAAAAGACAGCGTTTGTTACGCCATATGGCCAGTTTGAGTGGACAGTGCTTCCTATGGGCCTCCGAAACGCGACTTCAGTGTTTCAACGCGAACTTCGACATGTCCTCCGAGACTTCGTCGGAAAAGGCGCTGAACTCTACCTCGACGACATCGTCATACACACCAAGACACGAGAAGAACACGAAAAGCTTTTGACAAACGTCTTCCGGAGACTACAGGCAGAAGGCATACGACTTCGTCGCGAGAAGTGCCACTTCTTCGCCAAAGAGATCGAGTTCTTGGGACACATTGTGTCCGCAAACTGTGTCCAACCGTCGCCTTCAAAGATCAAAGCTGTGTCCGACTTCCCGACTCCACAACACGTCCAAAATGTCCAACAGTTCATCGGACTGGCGAACTACTATCGAGAATACGTTAAGGACTTCGGACGCATAGCAGAACCGTTGACATCTCTTACCCGCAAGGACACACCCTTTGCCTGGACAGAGCGTCAAGAGAAGGCCTTCTCTCAACTGAAAGAAGCGCTGACTTCCGCTCCTGTGCTCACAATCTTCGATCCAAACAGACCTCTAACACTGCAGACCGATGGATCAGCTCAAGGTCTTGGCGCTGTCCTGATGCAAAAGGACATTGACGACAAACAGCGCGTCATCGCCTACTGGTCATACAAGCTCAACGATGCAGAAAGTCGATACTCTTCCGCTGAGTTTGAGTGCTTAGCCGTCGTCAAAGCCGTGGAACACTTCAGAGTCTACCTTGAAGGCACTCATTTTGACGTCTTCTCCGACTGCGCGGCCCTCAAATGGTTGTTCTCAGTCCCGAATCCGAATTCACGACTGTTCCGATGGTCTGTCCGACTGGGGCCTTATGACTACACAGTCCATCACCGGCCAGGACGAGACAACAAAGTCGCAGATGCGTTCTCAAGAAATCCCGTCACGTGTGTCGTGAACACACATCAATTCATACAAAGACAGAGCGAAATCAGTCAATACTCGTTACGCAACGCAAAGGTCGTCAATGGGTTGACAATGGTTTCGTATAACCGCCGCGAAAGGACAGTCGTTCCCCCATCTCTTGTTTCAGACGTCTTGAAGCAGTTTCATGATGACATCGGTCATCCCGGCATCGAAAATACAATGAAACTGGTCTCCAGTCAATACTGGTGGCCATCGAAGGAACCGGACGTCCAATACTATGTCAAGAGTTGTCATGTCTGCCAACTCGTCAAACCACCGAATCAGAGAGCTCTGGGAGCCAGCAATCCCATTGAGACACCGGAAATGCCCAATAAGCTCTGGGCGATAGACACCATCGTTATGGGCACCGCCGCTAACAGCACTTCCGCCAAATACATACTTACGGTTGTCGACCACCATTCACGCTATGTTTGGGCACAGGCTGTGAAACGCAACACGTCTGAAGCAGTGATCGGATTCGTGAGCCGCCTCTTCGACTCAGTTGGCACACCCACTGCCATACTCTCCGACAACGGAACCAACTTTATCTCCAAACAGTATCGCAACTTTTTAGACAAACACGGAGTCAAACCGCTGCTGACGCCTCCATATCACCCGCAAGGCAATGGACTCTCTGAACGCACGAATGGCAAGATCAAGATTGGGCTTCAGGTCCAACTTACCGAAAGACCAGGCCTTCGCTGGTCAACAGTTTTGTCAACAGTCGTTAACGCTTTGAACGACACCCCTCACGTGATTACAGGGTTCAGTCCACGTTACTTACACTTCGGACTGGCATCTGAAGGTCATGTCACCCCCGAAACACTCATTGAAGAGTCCAGAAGACTCGCTACCGAGCGATCCCGACGTGAACAGACAGACAATAAGCGAAAACACGACGAAAAACATCCGAAATCTTCGTTCAATATCGGAGATCATGTGAAACATCGATTGCCTCCGAATCATCCCTCTCGAGACAAAATGACACCCTATTTTGTCGGCCCGTGCGTAGTAACTGAAAGATTGGGCGCCGAAACCTATCGTCTCAATCAGTTGGTCAGTGAAACCGACAATTCGGTCATCCGTTCAATGGTTTCGCACTCTTCGTCAATATTTCCATACTTTCGACGCAATTTCGACTCAATTCCGACGTCCAGTTCAGAAGCAACCGAAAACAGACCAGAAATGAACAACTTTCCCGAAAACCAGACTAAAATCGATGGACAGACAGCCGAGAAACAAGAAAACAGCGTTTGCAATGATTTAGCCGAGGTTAGGCCTCAAAACCGCTGTAACGTTATTTTTGTGCGACCTGTGTCACAATCACGAGAGGACGTAATTTTCGCTCGCCCCCTATCACATTCATGGAAATCATTGAAAGCATTGACAACATGTCCGCAAACAAAGGCTTATCGTTTGAGATCGACTTCTGGTACTACGAGTACCTTCACCGCCGATGGTTGGACGACGTCCTCACTCCCGAAGATCTCAAGGACTTCGAAGAATACCAACGGCTCATCGAAGAAGAAGAAGAAGAAGATAACGACCGCTTCGAGGCCCGGGTCAGCGTCCGCGCACAGGAAGCATACATCTATGAGCGCCCCGAGATTTACTTCCATTGGTGTCGTTCCGGTGCATTTGGTTTCGCCGAAGTCTACTATAGACACACCGCTGACGATGGCGTCAAATTCGCGGTCAAGTATGCCGTGGAAAGCAAGGCCGACGAAGATGAAGGCAAATGGTTCGCGCAATGGCTCAGGACTTCGACCCTTCCCTTCAATTCAGCAGAAATGCGGTCGCACTTCGCTTACATCCGCGTCGATGGCGATGAAGAGCACAACGTTTGGATCACAAACCCGCCGCCAAACAGATTGGGTTTCCCGTGCGTTGTCCGCACCGAGCAGACCAGTCCTCGGGCCGGGGAATGTCACCCAAAGCCAGCGCCACCAGCAGACCTACCAGTGCTTCCTATTTAAGGGATAGCGCGCAGCGTTTTGTTTCA
>JAQGAT010002036.1:0-10265 GCA_034687845.1 Pantelozetes paolii | reverse complement strand
GGGCTATAAAACATGAGCTTTACTCCACTTTACTCACTATTACTCCACATCACATCCCTATCCCTATAGGTTTAGGTTTATTTCTGACTGAGTACTGACTGTACTACTGAGCCAACGAATCAATAGTGAAATAAAGAGAAAATAATAAAAAGATAAGTATTAAAGAAGAGTCGCTCTAAAGGTGTAAAATGTTTCAACAAATTCACTGTCAATTCGCTAATATATGCAAACATTTCAATACTCACTGATATTGTGATTACAGTTGAGAACAATTTTATTAACTTTTTCGTTGCAATCGCTTACTATTCAAGTCCTCCAACACTACTTTCTTATAGCACCCAATGAATAAATGCACAAATAGTTTGGTTTCAAACATATTATAAGAATTATTAAAAAAAACTTTTTCTATAATTTGTTTCACTGTTTGTCTAATAAACTGATTAGACTTAAAGGCATTCAAAGGTGTTTTGTATTACTTTAACTGACATTTACTTTATCTCTAATTAACAAAATTTTATTGAATTAGAGTAATAGTGAAGTAATAGTGAGTGAATTCAAGAAAAACCAATTTTGTTATTCTTAGACTAAAATTATCTCCGATTGTGATGTTTAGCACAAAATCTAAATCCAAGTCTAATAATAATCACACATTTGTTTGAGAAAACAATACAAACAAAAGTAATAATACAAACAATTTTCACAAATACTTCAAAAACACAATAACTTTAGATTTGCTTTAAATATATGAGAATATGGTATAAAAACTTATAATATTTGTCGACAAACGCAGGATTCCTAACAACCAAACACATCAGCTCTTAGTAAAGATGGCCCAACCCTTCCAACTTTGCCTCAGAAGCACAACAGTGTCTGCATTCGAGCAACACAGCACGAAAAAAATGAGAAGTGATGAGAGAGAGAGAGAGAGAGAGAGAGAGAGAGAGAGAGAGAGAGAGAGAGAGAGAGAGAGAGAGAGAGAGCTTAGTATCGGTAGGTGAGGTGTGTTTGTGTGCAACGCTACGTTTAATAAGTGGTAAGCCTTAGAATATATGGTAAAGAATGTGAATCTGAGGCACATTTGTTACGATCACAACATCACAACTCCGGGCACGGAATCCACAACTTTAGGCGAAAATACAATCACTTTATTGAATCAAAACTAAAATATTGCTTATAATATGAAAGACAGAAAAAGTATTAATAAATGAAATTCAAAAATAAATTTAATATTTTGTCAAATGTTTTCAATTCTAATGTTTATTAAATTCAATAAAAGGTTTTTTAGGTTTGTTTTAATAATAAAACAAAAAAATAATTATATTTTTAATTTATTTATGAATTTTCATTGCATTAAAACGTTTTTGTCGTCAATAACTAAATATTTTATTAAACAATAAATAATTTCAAAGAATATTTAAAAATGTTTTATTTTAAGCGTTTAATGAAATGTTGAGAAATATGAATGAAATGTTTGAATAGTTTTCACAATTCATAACAATTTGTTTATTCCTTTAAAAATGATTGCATTTTTATTATGTTTTTTTAGTTCAAAATCAAATTAAATAAAAAATTGTTAAAATACTGTGTTTTGTAAAACAGTTTTGAAATATTTGTGACAAAACATAAAATATTTTTCATTAAAAATAATATTTTGTTGTTTTGTTTTGATTGTTAAAAATTTTATAATATTTTTGATTTAATAGAAATTTATTTTATTATTAGTTTTTGTTAACAAATATCGCATTCAATTGAAAATATTTTAAACAATGGGAATAATATAAACTCGAATTTTCTATCTTACCCTGCTCAAAAATATTTGAAATAATCAACTCAACTCTAGTGCATTTAAAAACTATAATAAATATTTATAATTGAGCAGGATACTGTACCATATAAATCAATTCTGTAGTCTTAGATTCAAAGATAAATTGTTAGTTTAAAACAGTTTAAGTCTAATTAAGTTATACCAAAAGATTCGTACTTTGCACCCATGCCAATTTAATAAAGGTATTAATTATATAATATTTTTATTAAATATTGCTTATTTACTGATTATTTTGATATAACAATCAATATCTCATATAAAACAATATAAAGAAAATCGACCAAGCTGCTCTCTTAAATTAATGAAACCGCTGCTCCTCTTCATTAGTGTATATCCTTCGGGATTTCAAGTCTTTATATAAACCCAAAGACTTTATCACATATTTCTTAAAATATATTTATTTATTATCTTTTCATTACTTTTTGGTTCAAATCTAAAGTGTTTTCAAATTTTCAATTAAACATATAATTAAAATTCATTTTGTTTTCACTTTTTATATATTAATAATAACTAAAAACAGTTAAAACTCATTATATTGTATATAAGCACTAAATTAATTGCAAAAAGTATTACAAAAATATGAATTTAAATAAAATTTTGATTACTATTTCATAACATTACATAACAATCACGAAACCGCTGAAAACCTTTGCATAAAATGATAACAATTTCATTATTTTATCAATAATTGTGTCATTAATTCAATGATTCAAAAGAAAAATAACTAAAAATCCTCACGATTTCATTTTTTTCTTTAAAATACCCCTTAAATTGCACAGAAATAAAAATGTTTAAAATGACAAATGTTATTTTTATCACTCATTATTAATTTTATTGAATTTTATTTAAAAATTTTAATAAAAAATAAAAGTATGAATAAAATTATAAAAAAGTTTATGATTTTAACGAAAAGTTATTTTTTGAGTATTTTTACAAAATTTAAGATTGAATTTCAATAAAGTTTAATATTAGCGGAAAATCCATTAAACTATTGCATAATATTTGCGTTTTTAAAAAAATATGTAAAAAATGCTAATAAAATGTATTTATTTTTTATTAATAGAAAACTTTTATTCATTGATAATAAGAAAATATTTTCAATCTTTAGATGAGTTTTATTTCATTTCCTTTAGAATTGAACTGAAATTCAAATTACATTTAAAAAAGAGCATCAAATGAAAGGACGATTCAATCGATGCATACGTTAGTGGCTGTGACTATGGGTTAGTCTTTTCAGAATTTCAAATAAAGGAAAGAAAGACGAAGTGAATAATAATTAAATTGTATGAAACACTCAAATGTTGGGAACAGTTATACACATGTAATCAGAGCTCTCGTTAAGCATTAATTTTTTGACCGAATTTAAAATCAAAGAATATTTCTTATGAAAGTCAGGGAATCATCAAAATATGGGTCAAATTCATACAACATTTAAGTTGAAACTGAAATTTGAAACAGTTTTGGTATAAAACTTTTCGATTTACATATTGTTTACATGTATTGTAACTAAAGTTTAAATGAATTCATGAAATAATCTATTGATTGAAAATCGATTTCAAATGAAAAATGTCCCTTATTTTAACAAATATTATACACAATTGCAAACTTCAAACACATTTTTATTTAATTATCAAAACTTTGTTCAATATATAGATAAAAATTGTTTTGGAAATAAAGATTTCTAAATGGAGTAAAATATTTGTCACTTTCACCAGTAATGCACTAATTCTTCATTTCCTGGATTTCCCCTGAGGTCAACGATGTCCATCCATTCCTCCTTCAAGTCAAGAATTAAAAAATCAAATTCAATTTCTACCCTGAGCTTCAATTATTGCACAAATTATGTACAATAAAACAGTTGTTTTCAAAATAAAGCATTAAAAATAAAATTATCGTTAATTATATGTTAATTATGTTATTTTGAAGTAATAGTTGAAAACCTCTTTAAACTGTTAAATACTGTCAATAACTTCGGTCAACACTTAAAGTGGATTCAATTGATTGTAATTTTAAGAATTTGTTATAAATATTACCCCTTTTTGTGATCAAACAAATTGTGTGCATATAATTGAGTTCACGTTTGTATACATTTGTATATTTCACTCAACACTCAAATAGATTCAAATCAATCAAACATTTGAATTGAATTTTCAAAAGAATGTTATTTTTACGGAATATAACTGAAAATTGGAAACAAATTGAACACAAAGTTCAACACATATTATGTTTATATCATATTTGTATCAAATCTCATATAAATAACTGATTATACAATCAAAAGTAAACATAAATTATAAATTAGTCAATAAATCAATGAATCAATGAATGGTTTAATCACTTATTTCTGGAAATTTTCATTAATTTCAAATAATTGAGTCTAAAGTTTGAAATTATAATTAAATTAATATTTTTAAACAAATAATTATAAAATAATATTTTATTTTAATTCTCAAAAATAACTTTATCTAAGATTCAGTGAAATCTATTTATAGATGTTTTCATTGTTTAGCCTTTTTATAGACATTTTTGAATAAATGAAAGAAATCTTATTTAAACATCATTTCAGTGGATATACTCTCAGAACTCAACAATTCATACGAAAATTAAAAATAGATTTATTAATACAAAAGTTTTAAACAAATATTTGATTTGAATCCAAAGTTATGAACAAAATTAATGGAAATATACATAACATTGAAAATAAAACAATTGTTTGTTTTGTCATTAATATTAATGTAAAAATTAATTAATTTTATAATTAATTCAAAATTTAACTCATTTTAAGAATTCTTTATAAATTCCTTATGAAAATGATTTTCAAATTAACCATCGTCATTTATTGTACATAGAAATATTCTGCATCAATTCTGCGATATTTATATGTCCTTTATATTCCTTTAGTCCTTTAGAACACCTTGGTTATTTGGTAAACTGTATCACATACTGTATTAGAGATAGTTTTTATCTTTTTTCAATTTTGACGCAAAAATTCAGAGAAAACCAGTGTTTGAATGGATTTTGATATGAAATACAAGTTTGAAGTGAATTCTCAACAATACGTGTGAATACATGAGAGACGAAGGCATAGAGTGATAGACAGACTTCAAGGCTATTCATAACTCGTATAAAATTGTTTATCATTTAATGAAACGATTGAAAGGAAACGCAAAATACAATTGAATTTTGATTTGATTTAAGTGTTGTTTGAATTAAAGCTAAACCAAAATGAGTGAACAAATTGACACAAATTGTATGACATTAACACGTTTTGTGTTACATAAGCAGCGGAAGGCAAAGGAGGCGACGGGAGAGTTGACCACTTTGTTGAGTGCCATTTGCACCGCAGTTAAGGCACTGTCCTCTGCGGTACGAAAGGCAGGAATCGCTAAATTGTAAACACATTTTCATTTTGTTTTAATTTATTTTAGTTTTTATTTAATTTCTGTTTATTTACACTAAAATTCATAAATATTTTAACAATTGTTTAATTAATTGAAAGCTTTTGTGACTTTTGTTGAGTTTTTAATAATGTCTTAAATGTTGTCTTAAATGAAAGCAATTAAACATTTATTTACAAATGAAATGCAAATTATTTTCAAAAGCCATGAATTCATTCAAAATTTTTGTTTAATTAATGTTTTATTTATTTTCAAATGTTTACCACTTTTTGTATAAAATTCAAAGATTTCCTCAAAAAATAATAAATGAAATGCTTTTCGCGGCCATAGGTTTGGAATCGCGGGTAATGTCAATGTCCAGGGAGAGGAACAGAAGAAGTTGGATATCTTGGCCAATGAGTTGTTCATAAATATGATGAAAAGCACTTACACTACGTGTCTATTGATATCTGAAGAAAACGATAAAGTGATTGAAGTCGAGCCCTCAAAGAGTGGTAAATATATCGTGGCTTTTGATCCTTTGGACGGCTCCTCAAACATCGATTGCTTGGTTTCCATCGGATCTATATTTGCAATCTATCGCAAAGTACACACTGTTATCCATGTCCTCTCAGTTTTGTCACTAATATATTGTTTTTGAATTGAAGGAGGAAGGGGTTAACAATGGGTTTGGTTTCAAAAGTGGCCGATCTATTGGTAATTCAATACAAAGTCATTATATTTATTGTGAATATCATTAAATGTTTTTTCTCCTATCAGTGGCGGCCGGGTATTCACTTTATGGCAGTGCAACAGCCATTGTCCTCAGTCTGGCCGGTGGTGTCCATTGTTTTACTTTAGATCCGGTAATGAAAGCAAATATTTGATTGTATTTTGTTTTATATTTTGTAATAAACCTAACGATCAGGCGATCGGAGAGTTTATCCTAACCGACCCCAACATGAAAGTGCCTGAAAGAGGAAACATATATAGTGTTAACGAAGGAAATGAGTCGAAGTGGGAGGACGTCATCAAAGAGTACGTTCACAACAAAAAGTATCCAAAGGAAGGAAAACCATATTCTGCTCGATATGTGGGCTCAATGGTGGCGGACGTCCACCGAACCATCAAATATGGCGGTGTTTTCCTCTACCCGGCCACTAAAGATGCACCAAAAGGAAAGGTATATCTAATGATTGAATGAATTGTTAATTTATATGAAATAATTTCAACCAATTGTTCAATAGTTGAGACTTTTATATGAAGGCAACCCAATGGCGCACATCATTGAAAACGCCGGAGGAATAGCTTCAAACGGAAAGATACCTATCCTTGACGTCGAACCCAAAGCCATTCACGAAAGGACTCCGGTATTCCTGGGCTCTAAGCACGACGTCAACGAAATACTGGAAATGATTAACAAATCTTAAATATAATACAATTTTTGCAACAGTTTTGACAGAAAATACTTTTTTTTATAGTTTTATTTAAAAACAAATAAAATCTTTATTTTTATCCAAACAATGATTTTTTCTGTTTATTCAAAGTCATCTAAATTTTCAAAAATTGGTCAAAACTTTACAAATATTTTACAATTTTTAGACAAAAACATTACAATTGAGTCAAAACTTCAAATGTTTAATCAGGTTTTTAAATGATTTTCATTTAATGACAAATGTTTTGAGAAATGATTTATAAATACATTTAATTGAGTTTTAAATTAAATAAAATGAATGAAAGTTTTCAAACGTTTTTAAAAAACACTAAAATTTGGAAATTTTGCCATTTTTTCAGTCAAAAGGTCGACAAAAATCAAATTATTATTAATTCATTAAAAACTGAAAAAACTTAACAAAAGATCGGATTTAATGTAAACTACAAGTGATTTAAATGACATAAAAAGTGAACAAAACTGTAATTATAAATAGTTTTTGAGTTTATTTTACATTAATTTTAGAGAAAATGAAATAAAAAATAACTTTTATTTCAATCGTTTAAAAAATAACTCAAAATGTGTTAACAATTGATTAATATCTGGGTTTTCTGTTATTTCTATTGTTATGTGATCTCCAGTTCTGATGATTACGATTGTGTGAAACTACCGGTGCGTTCATCGGCGAGAAGTGTTGCGCCGATACCACTGCAGAACGAGGTGTCCGCCACTGATTAGACTGAACTGAAGGGTGCGATGAGTGTGAATATGGATGCGATGGTTGACTATTCATTGAACTGCGGACAGGCATACGCGCAACAGATTTCAGTTGTGGAAAGGGAGGCATATATGGCCTGTTGTTGACCGAAGGGTTTGAATTCATTATATTATTATTATTGGCATAAAGTCTGTCATTATTTGAGTTATTATTGACATTAAAGTCATTCAAAGGGTTTTCATTAGAATTACGTCGGGTTTCGATCACTTTTATAGTTCTGTGAGTTTGCGATCGATTTATATTACTTTCCTCTTCGTCTGAGTTTCCCAAATCCATGTCCGCCGGTTCAAAGTTCTCTGAGGGTTGGGGTATAACTGCATAATCATGAAATGGTGGCATTAGATTCGGTGCCATTTGTGGTGCAGATAAGAGGGGTATTTGTGGTCCAACTTGTGACACACGGGATGACACCAAAGGCTGTATGTGTTGAATGTCTGCACTATTTGGTTGAGCGATGTCTGGCATCAGTTGAGTGTAGTTATAATCATACATATATTGGTTGTGATTTGGTATTAGGTTTGTCTGATGTGAGGAATAGACCGATTCGTTGGCATAACTGGCACTCAGTGTCGAGTCATTCATCTGATTGTGAATCCAATTATTATTTCCATAATTATTGCCATTATTTTCACTGAATATTGAATTGTTTGAAATGTTTTGCATTTTATTGTTGTTTTGAGTCATCATATGATTTGAAGAACTGTTTTGGGAGTCATTCATGTGAGGAATGTTTTGCATAAGACTTGAAAGTCTTCGGTCGAGAGAACTGGTGGTTGAGTTCACACCCATTGAGTCGTTTCCCACCACTTGTCTGAGCAAAGCATTCACTTCTGGAGCCAAAACAGTTTGAGGCAGATTTGGGCCGTCGTCTGAATTGGTGGGCGACGGGGCGTCTCTCGGAGGGGAAGGCAGTGGACTCGGGAGTGAATGTCTGGATTCCTCCAGTTTTCGGCCGACATTCTTGACCCTAAGGCCAAAGTTCTTGTAGGCGTCGACCACTGTCTTCGCCTCTTCTTTCTGTGTTTCATAGAATACTTCACTTCTTTCCAGACTTTCTATTAATTCACTCCTAATTTGGATCTCTTTCTCCAAAACACTGATCACTGACTCAAGACATTTGGTCGCGTCGTCGAAGTCTTTACTGAACTGTTCTCCATGTGTTTTGTCCTTCAATTTGTTCAATACCTCACCACTGGTGGCATCGACTTTGCAATTACCCAATGACTCCAACTTAGAGGCACTCAATTGTTCCGATTTCTTACACCTTTTGATTTTGTCAATCAATTCCGAGAGTTTAAATTCGGCGACAATTCTGGACACAGCGGCCAAATGGACACTCGTTCCCGACAACAGGCCTCTCAGCTCTTCAATCCCTTCTTCAGTGTATATATTCCTCTCCAGCCATATGTCAAACACTCTCTCCACTGAAGCACTGATTTTGTCGTCTTTGCAAAGAGTTGTCGCTCTTTTGAGTGCATCGAAGAAGTGGTCAACGAATTGCGGAAAGCCTTTACGTTTCGCGTGTTGTATGACATCGTTAGCCAAATATATCAAAGTTAAACGACTGCTGGCCTTAACTACCCGTCCATAACAAGTGTTAAATGAGATTCAATTCAAAGTTAATGACAAAAATGCAAACCTTTTTCAAACACTTGAATCCAAATCTCAATTATCCTCTTATAGTGACTCTTGTGGTGAAGGATCCAAAGGGAAAGGCTTTGAATGCTGTCCTGAGAGTTGGTCACTGAAGACAACTTCTTCTCAAGACTGGACTCATTTAAAGACATTTTAACCACAAATCAAGTGATTATTAAAGAGTTTTCAAATGTATTGAAAACACAATCAATTTGTTCAACAATTGATCCAAAAAGCAATGATTTGATGAAATGTTGTGAATATTGACAACAAATGCAAACAAATTGTAATTAAATAAATAAATAAACGATTTTTACAATCAATTAATGATTTTGTCGTTAAATGTCTTCAAATGTCTTTGAATTTCAAAATATATTTAATTTAATAACAAATGAATTAATTTTCGCCATATTTTCATGTTTTCATTACTACAGTAGAGGTGTTTCCGGCCTTCAGTCCTATGACGTCAATATCAGCACTGAATTTCATTTCTAGATATTCCGGCCAAAGATTGTCTTCAGTTGTCCAACAGTTGGTCTCAAAGTGATGGTTGTCTTCAGTTGTCAAATAGTTGGTCCCAAAGTGATGGTTGTCTTCAAACAGATCTCTGAACTTTCAAAGTTTAGACCAAATATTTATTTACAACTTTCCACTCGATATTTTATAATGGAGATGAACCCAGAATCTATGTCCAACACATCTCTGATTCTTAGCTTCAGTATGATATTTATATTTGTGCAAGATAGGTTGTGGACACTTTTATCAAAGTTTGGGTTTATATAAATATTTAGTTTATGACTATTTTGCAATATTTGTAGCCATAATAGGGAATCAATTCATTGTATAGTCTTCTCATATCTTTGCAACAGAATTGAATCAAAAACAATTACATTGAATCATATTGAAGGTACACTTAATTTATAAAATTGTTCATGGTCACTGATCATTAATGTTCACTACTCACCACTCGGTCACTAATACGGCTTTCATTAAATTATTCAAACATTGAAACACGTATTGAAATTAATTCAAAATTTTCTGTCAATATCTGAACTTTTAATAATATTCTTGTATTTTAGTAAACCATTTGTTTGTTTGACAAATATTTATTGATTTTAATTCATTTTAGTATTTATTTTGTTTTTTATTAACATTTAATGCATTAAAATTCAGAGAGAGAGAGAGAGAGAGAGAGTGAGAGAGAGAGAGATCGGAAGA
>JAQGAT010002035.1:0-10272 GCA_034687845.1 Pantelozetes paolii | reverse complement strand
TAATGATGCTATTCAAGAGAGAGCGGAGAGGGAGAGAGAGAGAGCGGGAGAGAGAGAGAGAGAGAGAGAGAGAGAGAGAGAGAGAGAGAGAGTATTAAATTAGTCCTCAAACGATCCATAGATAGACGCCATTAAATAGGTTTAACTGAAGGCAGGCAAAGCAAAGCACATAAGTTTATATCGACGTCTATTTAGCTTAGATTAAAAACTCGTTTACTTTTATATGAGTTTATTTTCTTTTTGTTCTCTCACTCACTCTCTCCTCAACTCCCTGAGCCCTCACCAGTCCTTACACTCCTTTATACTGTCGGTAATAATTTGATGGCACCGACAGAAAGCCTGAGGAGAGCTATATTAGAGTTGAGTACATCTTATATTATATTATGCTTTGCTTTACTTTACTATTCAATTGTGAACTAATATAATATGTATTTATTTGTCTAATAAGAGACAAAAACTGATAAAAAAGTCTTTTATTTGAAAGATATATAAAATTTTCTTTTATTAGCGATAAAGTTGAGGATAGAGTGGGGAACGGCATAAAAGCCAGTGAAAGACCATTTCATTTAAACAATATTAAGTGAGTGGCAAAACGAATAAAAACTGATTGGAGCTGGATGCTCTGAAGGTCGGGTGCCATTAGCCCTTACACTGTGTGTCAGTTATTATACATAAATCGGAAAACAAACGAAACAATAATATGAATGCAAAAGAAAAGACAAAAAACTTTTTGCAAAGTAATTATTAAAATATAATTAAAATGTAATTCAAATGCAATAATAATAAACACATAAGAGTTTGAGACAGAGTTTAAGGCATTTGTTAATTGAAAAATAATTGAAATAATTGACACAAACTTTTAAATATAATAATAATGTCAGACATCTCCAGACCTATCGTGAAATTAAATCGTGAATACAATGGGAAACCGATTTTCAGTATTGTTTTTAAATCTTTTGCCTTTTATTAGTGTTTTAATAATAAAAAATATTTGTGTGATGTGTATATCGCGTGTAAATTCATTTGTCTGTCTCTTGAATCTCAATATTGTCTTTAAATTAGATGCAAACAACTGGTGAATGAGGTGTCAAATGATAGCCCTTTTGTGTTACTCTCCACTAAAAAGTTAATTTCATTGTAATATTCAAATTCATATTCAAAATACATGTATTGATGTGAAAGACAAAAACGACTCATTCATTCATTTATATACAATGTATTCATAAAAATATATATTCAAACATATCCTCCCATCCCTTCACTGCTTACATAATTATTTTGTTATATTTGCTGTCTGTATGTGTCTATGTGTGTGTCAGCCCATAGGCATGAAAGCCATAGTTTTTAAATGATTTTTTGCAATATTTTAATGTTATTTTCTAATATCGCTTATTATCACTATAATCAATACCACATTATATACCGGTGCGCATACAAATCAAATATTAATCATTTCCAGTGAATATAATTGTATTAATACTAAAATTCAATTAATTTTCAAACAATTGCTTTAATTTCAGTGAAAATCATTGAAATTATCAAACATTTAAAAATTAATTCAAAAATCTTTAATAAAATAATTGAAATATAATTCATATAATGAGTGAAAGAGCTATCAATCAATACATTGAGAGAAATCACAAACATTTCCAATACATGTAAAACATCTCAAACATTGAACCAATATTTTTGTGCAGATATTTTCAAAGTTAAAAAACTAAACCAAAAAATGTATACAAAAATATGATTTGAGTTTTTGAATGCACGCGAAGTGTAAGCACTGAAACACAATTTTTTCAGTGAGAAAGAGACCAAAGGATAGAGAGTGAGGGCACACCCATCCATCTCATACACACACAACAACAGTGATAACATCTGAAGGTAGAGTGCATTTCAATGCATAGATTGCCCTTTTTTAAGACTGTTTGCACGCTAACAGTGCCTACATTTCCTTTCCAATCACTTTTCATAAACCAAAAACTTTTTTTGAAAAAATGTTTCAATTTTTAAAGCATTAAAAACTCAAATCATATTCAAAGCAATGAAAAAGTTTTTTTTTATATTCACATTAAGATTGTATTTGAAAAACAAATTAATTAATATTTAAAGCACTAATGCTTTGACTTTTAATTAAGAATTCCTCAGAACTGAAGCCAAAGAGAGATTAAAAAAACAAGTTTTTAAAAAAATTCAAACTTTCAAACGTGAAGACCATTAAAATGCTGGTAAAACATGGGCTTCAAGTGAAATGATAGCCGAATCGGAGGAATCAACTGCTGGGGAGAGTGATTGGCAGTGAGAGAGAGAGCACAGGGATATGTTATCACTGACCATAATCTCCCCCTTATATTCTTAAACTTATTTTTGTTGATCTGTATATTATTCCCTATTTATTGTTGCTCTTAGGTCTCAATCGTCTCCACTCTCATTAACAATGGAAATGAGCACAACTATCGGCCAGTGCTCTACCAGTGCTTAATAACGAGGTGTTATTAAGTGTTGTCGTGACTGCACTTCTCTCAACAACACATCCTCTGAAGACGTTGGCGAAGGCCTGAGAGGTCCGAAGGCTATATCATTATTATGGGAAATACCTTTACATATGAATACAACAAAAAACTATTTTTCTCTGAATATTAAACACAAAAATGAATTTTTTGTTGAACTCTAAACACAAGTTTGAAATTTTGAATAACATTAAAGTTTTGCTAAATTTTATGCATAAAAGTCAGCAATTGTTTGCAAACGTATAAAATTGGTTTAAATTAAGTCTTCAGTGAAGAGGAGAGCGAAGACACGAATGAAAATTATATTTCATAAAAGTATAGATAATTAGAGAGCGATAGGAATGGCAGTCAATAGAGGAATGGCAGCCAATCATTAATATTGACTCAAATCTTAAGGCATTTTCAGCTAAATATTGAAAATAAAAAACAATTTTTAATTTATCGGCAAATGCTATGAATTGAGACACACATAGCGAGAGATCGTAAACATCTGAGAAGTAATTGAATTTTAAGACAAACTAATAATTATTGCAATAATTTGAGTGAAATTTAATGCAATTAATCAATGAATTGACAAAAGATGTCAAATATATAACAGAATTGTTAGAAAGTAATTGAAATATATTTCACTTAAAGACATAAAAACATGTTTTAAACTGAAAAATGAAAAAGTGATGAAACATTTGATGTAATATTTGATGGACTGTTTGATTGACTACTTGTTGCCAACAATTATTATTAATGCAGAAAAAGGCCAAATATATGAAGCAATTGATTTTAGCGGCACTTTTAGCCTCAGTTTAGATCACTTCCCACAAAATACTGGCTGAGCGTCACTTCCGGACACTTCATTAATCACTGTCTTTGTCTGACTATTACATACTACCAGTGCTCTCTACTCCTCCCGATAATCAGACATTTATGATTTAAATTTGACAGTATTTCACATTTACTCTCAAAACCTATTATTTGCACAACTTTTGCCTCAAATACAACATTATATCTCATTTAGAGAAACGACTCTTTGGGCTAAAACTCACTCACAAATACACAGTTCACTCAAAAATCAATTGTTAGATACCTTTCCGTGTTTAGGAATTGCACTTTTTTTAATAGAGATTTATTAGTCGTTCCCCTCTTTAGACCATTCATTAACTACTCATTTAGAGGTTTAATGAAATAATTTAAACAATAATCGCATATAATGTGAAAAAAAACATTAAAATTGAAAAATGAATTATTGTTTTACACATTAAGTGAATAAAAAATGTTTGAATGAATCGCAAAATAAATTAATAATTAGTTTTCAAATTGAATTCATTTCTTGTTTTTTGGTTTCAAAAGATTAAAAATGTTTTTCAGTTTTGTCAGAAATATTTCGTCTCTTTTTTGTGTGGACACGGTTTGTGTACATAAACAACAGTGCTATCATATTGAGGACAGGGAAACAGGTGGCAAATAAAACAGAGGATATATTACCCAAAGATCAACATCCAGTGCACATTTTAAACAATATTAAACAAGACATTAAAGACATCTCTTTATAAGAGAAGAATGTAATCAGTCTTTCCTTTGGATTTTTGTTTTATTTATTTTAATGTCCGACTCATTAATGTAATAATGGGTTTGACATACTGTGCACTGGGATTAGGGAAAGTCATTGAAACAATGGGCCAAAAGAGTGAATGAATGATATTTTATTGGAGGAGATATTCAAACGCATAAACATTAAGTCCAAACACAAGCAAAATATCCAAACATTGATTGTGTGACTAAAAGTTAAAATGTTTTATACATTACTGTGAATGAGAAGTAGAAGAGAAGGGAATATCAATTGAAAACAACAGTGAAAACAATAGTTTAGATATTTTTGTTATATTTCAACAGAACATCAAAAAAAATAGATATAAAACATAAAAACTCAAATAAAATACAGAAAACAATAGAAGTTTTGCTATAAATGAAGGGAAAGGTATGGAAAATGATTGAAAGAGAAAATGCTAAGAAAATAATGGTTTGTATTATATGAACAAAAAGTATAAAAACTTTTAGTAAAAATCATTTCATGTGATGGCTATATATTGTTTGTATATTACATACTGTGCTCTACAACAACCTGAACAGATATACCGGTGCTATAAATAAGAAGAGTTGTGTGCGTTATGTATGATATGATCCACTTTAATAATCCTTAGGATTGAGAAAATGGCACAAAAACATTGAGGGAGAGGGAGGGGAGAGAGAGATATCCATTTTGATGGCACGCATCGTTCATCTCTTCACGTTTCCTCTGATGGCGGAACAACTGTGCCATCACTTCCATCGATGCCGACAGCAATAGTCGTCACACAATGGTATCAACTGATGATGTTTTAGATGAAGAATAGACTCAAAGACTGCAACGAATTAAAGCCGAAAGACTGTAGTATTGAATGCTTTCAACACTCCATGGATTGCATGCAATGAATGTCCGATGTATTCAACTCTTAATGTTTATGTCATATTCACTATATCTCTGTCCACAAGTCATTGTCGACCCCTTATGGAGCGAAACGGCATAACTATGTGTTGAGTCCATGTGTCCGTCCATTCAGGAAATTATTATACGAACGACAATACCATCAGATGTTAAGCCAGTCCTCAATAGTGAAGATATTTTTTTTATAACTACAATATATATCTGTCTATCCTTTCCTATGACAGAGTCATAACTGAGCTCATGATTGAGTTATTAAATGACCGAAAGAGAGACTAATAAAAAAAATTACTGCCAAACCATATCTTCAACTGAGAACAGGTGGGCACCCATTGTTTACAGCACAGGAGCTCACATAAGCACTATCTTAAAAACAAATCTGTGTTACAATAATGCCTATCATTATATCCCATGTAAAATGATTTTTATATTCTTTGCTCCAATATATTAAGGAAGCAGTGCTACTGAAGCGCACAGATAGAGAGGATGGATGCCATCCAACAATATCCCAATACTTGGCCCCTATTTTGCAGGTGTTTTACAGCAAACCATTAAATGAAGGAATAGTTTAAACGAATAATAGTCGACAAGAAGTGTTTGGATCTCAATATCCAGGGTATGATATAATTATAATGTTTTTGATATAATTATGCAAATATTCAATACTTATATAACTGAAGGGAAAGGCATAGCAATAGCTCCAAGGCTTGTCTCGCATCGCTCGCTTGACAGCCATTTATTTTCATTTGGTCTCTCTTTAAGTCACTTTCAAATAGTAATAACAAAAATATAAAAATACGTGAAATTAGTGGAAACATCAGTAAAGTTGAGAAACACTACAGCAAAGGCACACAAACTAATCATTAGTGAAGTCAGAGAGCAATACAGAGAGCGATAGACCAAAGTCTTGTGCAAAAGACAATTCGCACTCATTTTATAATTATAATGTCTGTCAATAAAAATTGAAGGAATGGTATATTAATGACTTCACACCCTTAACACCCTTCACATCCTTCACACCTATCTTAACAATGCATACAAAATGAACACAACTTTCGTTCAAACACTAAATAAAACTCTTTTTACAAACGATTAATAAGTTATTGATATTTGAATATATTTTTTACTAAACATTCAATACATTTATAATAATAAACATATTTTTGAGGCAATGATATGTAAAAATAGGAGAGTTTTTGTGTTGAGTGAAAGCAACGGTTCATTAATCCTAAAATAGAGCGCAAAATGTTATAAAATATTAAATTGTGAGACAAATCGGAAATTTTATCAAAAAAACAAAATGTCATTGTTGTTAGACATATGGGTTTAGAAAGGATATTGTGTCCAAAATTAGGCTATTTTCACATATATTTAATTAGATTTTGTATTGAAAACAAGCAATAGTTAGGAATAATTGCGGAGAGAGAGAGAGAGAGAGAGAGAGAGAGAGAGAGAGAGAGAGAGAGAGAGAGAGAGAGAGCCCAGGGATGGGAGTGAAAGCCATGCAATTTTTGATTTAACTTTTATACCATTGAATCACGAGATAAGAGTATAATATTTGTAACGAATATATATAGCACTGGATATCCTATTATATTAGGTAAGGGGCACTAAGGGGCACAAAATGCTATCACACGCACACATATACAGTCGAACCAAAACTAATAGACAGGAAGTTGTGTGCAATGAGTTTGCAGTGAATGATATACTAAATAAAGGAGAGAGTGTTTGATCTGAAATCCATTGCAAACAGAGAGTCGAGCAATGGTTTGGTATATGAATCGAGAACTGAATCAATGGGTAATAAAATACACAACACATAGACTACAACCACAAAAGCTTTGGTATATAACCGCTGAAAAACAACTACTTTATGCTTCTGTGAACAGGAATTGTATTTGTGTTCGCTTATGAACACAACCATTGCATAGCCTTTCCCTCTTTCAGTCATAATATCTATGTATATATGAAAATGTTTTCAAATATATATCCATTGCAGTCATATTTGTTGTTGAGTTTCATTTTAACATCGTTTCATGCATGGCCTCATCATTGGCCAAAGCGCACAGACATCCAGTGCCACAATAAGCATAAATAGCTTCAATGCAAATCAGCTTTTGATGCATAACATGAAGAATATGTTTTGTTTTACAGATTATATAATATAAAAGTGAACTAAAAATCGTTTCACTCTATTGTCTGCTCATTTGAAAACACATTTTCAACAAACAATTGAACGAAATCTTAAATTATATGAAAAAATATATAATCTTTTCATTTGAGTCAACATTTTTACCTACAGTAGAGTTGAGTCGATATTTCAGTTGTGTTTCCCAAACAAGAAATAACTGTATGTTTAGTGAGAATAGAGTGAAATGTTATAACATTTGATCAATAATAGTAAGGCTGTTACTGGACTCCACCCTTAGTCCACCCAAACACTGCTGTTTGCCGGCACTGATTACATGCATACACAGCAAAGTGCACTGACAGGAGAGCAAAGCCAACACTTTTGTCATAAAATATATATATATACAGGTATTATATATTTGTCAAAAAAAGTACATAACGTTATAATTAATTAATTTTTTATATATAAATAAAATGAATGGAAAAGTAGTAATAGTTTGTCTGATATCACATCAGATCATAATATTAACCAAAAATTGGATCATTAGTTGAGTTAACCTAAGAATCAAACAAACCCTGAACCTTGTATTGAGAGAGAGGGAGAGAGAGAAGTGCTTTATTTGGTTCCTAATCTCATCTTTAATTACAGGAGGGATGTATTGGAGCGTAAGGGAAGGCAAATGGGAAATCACACCCTGGGGAATCAACAGCAACTAAATGGACCACAAGAGAAAATGACCCAATCTTTGCACAACTCCTTCGCCTACTACTGATGTGAACGCATCGAAGAGCACACGACATAAGAAATAAGTGACCGAACGGGCGGTTAGACTAAGAAGTAGAACATTGAATCAGAAAGAGAGGCCAAAAATACAGTGAAATATAAAATGAAATGCTTTCTCATTGACATTAGTTTTTATGATTATTTCACTCAAATGGGAAGAAAAGTCAAATCAAAACTCATAAATAGTATTTCATATAATAAAACAGACATATAATAGCTTTCAATGCATTTGGACTAACAATTGGGAAATACAGTTGTCTTTTGTATGGCTTTTAGTGTAAAACCACTTTCTATTTAAGATAAAACACACGATTCAATGATTTTAGACTATTCTCGGGTAATAGTCAGTAATGGCTATCCATTGGCATGAATTGCAATCAATGATAAACCAAACAACGAGTGAAATGAAAACAGATTTCATATACATATGACTCACAACTGAATCCAAAAACAAAAAACAAAGTATTTTTTATTTCAATCTCTCATTCATTTGAATCTATTTTTCAAAAACAAATATCAATTTATTTAATGAATCGCTAAAAACAAAAAATACTTTTCAGTCTTTCATATTATGGTTTAGTTATACAGCACTGTATCGACAAAATTAATTTAAACCACAACTTGCTATATGAGTGCAACAAAAAAAGGCTTTCGCCTAATGTTTTCTTTAGACACAATTTTCCCATTAGTCTAATAGGATCGGTAGGTCTGGCAATAATACACTGCATTTCCAAAGAGAATATAATACAATACATAGCCTTTGGATGTTATAAAACACTTTTCATACAGATATTCATTGTATTTATAATTACAGTTATGTTTCATATATTGTCTGAAAAAATATTGAAAAATATTATTATTAAATAAATTTTCAGAAAGTTTTACAAAAATATCAAAAATATTTTGTTTGAAATTTCATTTCCTTAACAAAACAATAGAGATCTAGAAAAGTGTAAATTGTTTTAGTGTTTAGTGTTTTTGTATAAAATAAACAAAAAATATGATTAATGAGTGAAACCTCTAAACTTGAGATTGAATTTGGTTTCAGAGTCACGTCTGGCCATCAAAAAAGACAAAATCACACCAAAAGTAATGAAAAAAAATTTAGTGTGAATTTCATGGATAAGTATAACAATAATAATAAAACAGTGACTCAATAAACAATTGGACGGCCAGTTGATGCCTGGCCTGACCACCACTACACTGAGATTAGCCACTATTTAATTGGACATAATTCCAATGGGATGTTAATCACTGGTATAAACGACACTCGCATACGATTGGGAATATTCAACAAACTGTGAGCACATCTCTATTACTACCAGCTATTGGGCTGTCCTTCAGATAAAAGCCAAACGAAACGAATTTAATGGCGATATATATACAGACATTAAAGGCAATGGATTTGAGTGAAGATCAGACGAAATGATAATAAAATAAAAAATCACAAAAATTGTTATAACAGTTGAAGGATATGAAAGCAGAGAAAACTTTTTACATTCATATCATTAGAAAAACTCTGATATTCTTGAAGTGATTTCTTATGATTTCTATTGTGATTTCAAACCATTTTTTTCTCCTCTAATATAAGAAATTGAATAAAAATGTGAAAATATATATAATATCTAAAATCAAATTACAGTTTACTTGAAGGCAGAGAAAAATATATATAAAAATATATAAATTTGAAGAATAGTTGAGACATAAAGACATATAAAGTCAACCAAAATATGAATTTCTTATTATTGACTAAATTTCATAATAAAACTGTAATTCGATAACAGAATCACTGAATCACTAAATACTTATCATTTGGTGTCTAAAAGAAAATTCAATATAAATGTTAGCAAAATATGAAACTCTGAAGACTTATAGCAATAAAAATTGGTTTAAAATATAAAACTCTTTTCAATGAAAGTGAGGCAAAAAAAATCATATAAAATAATAATAAGCTTAACGTATATTAGCATAAATACCACATCTTATAAATCCTTGTGCTATCAATTCCTGTGCATAAATAATACCCAAACCTTATATCAAATTTATATCAACTTTACTCACAAACAAAGTCAACAATTTTGAAATCAATTCAATTCTCAAATCAATTCAATTACAAGTGAGTGAGTCTTAACTACATATCGATATCAATAGTGAAATCGCTTTTTAAAATTAAATACAATTTTTCTTTAGTTTTCATTTCAAACAAAATATTAAAACATAAAAAGAGATTAAAATTATTTCAATTAAACTCAAGTTTTAATCTGATTTTAAAATATTTTATTTGAAAGCCTTTCAAAACACAGATTGAAATTGAATCGAGAGAGAGAGAGAGAGAGAGAGAGAGAGAGAGAGAGAGAGAGAGAGAGAGAGAGAGA
>JAQGAT010002034.1:0-10273 GCA_034687845.1 Pantelozetes paolii | reverse complement strand
CCGATCTAGAGAGAGAGAGAACCTGGAGATTGAGGCATGTGTTGCACATACTATGTTATAATTATAATACATACCTCTGACGTGAATTTGTGTTCAGTCTTCATGTCATTTGCAGGAAATAAGATAAGGCTTTATAACTGACAGCGAATACGAATACAAATCCCCGAAAACAGCAAAAGTTTTGTGACATTCAAACCATTCAAACAGACTTTTGATGCCTTTCTCTATAGTTTGAGTTCACTTCTCATCCTTTCTATCCTTTTTCTGATATCCGGGTGCTGTACACAAATGGGAGGGAATGGTATTGGGATTGGTATTGGAAATTGTAATTTACACCAATATTTTAGGAATTGTTTTCCAAAAGTAAAGAGGTATTGAAGCGGTAATAGGAAAGGTAGGAATGGTAGGGCAGGTAAGTGACCATTGGTTTGTCGGTCAATAAGTTTTCCTAAAAAAAATTCTTCAGATTAGCCCCAAAGGTATGACTTTCTAAATTGACAAATGTGTTCAGTGTTAAAGTTCAAAAAACATAAATGTGCTTTCAGTGAAACAAGGATATTTTAAATATACGGAGAATACTACATCAATAACATAACCTTGAACAAATGAGTTTTGAATATTTGAGTGCAAAATAAATGATTGAATTAATAATAAAAGTGAAAGACTGGACAATACAATAGATATTTAACCTAGCACAAACCTGCAACACACATACCCCTGTAGTTAAGGAAAGGTCTAATATGTTATACTTTGACTAAAATTTGTTTCATTAGTTTCCACACCGTTTTTGAAAGCCATGCGTCGCTCCACCCCTTACTGTTGAGAGGGGACGGACTGATGGCATGGCATCGTCTGTTGACTGTAGTGTCTACAGCACCGGTAGATTTGTTTTCATGTTCTCCAGTGAAAGATGAAGATGATTCAATGTTATGGTTGTGATCTACCGATCCTGGACAGGTTTTTATTTAATGTCTTGGACAGACCCTGGCATAAAAAGTGTGTCCAATGTATTGAATGTAAATTAAATCTATCGGAAAAATGTTTTACAAGGGATGGGAAGCTATATTGTCGTAACGACTTCTTCAGGTAAATTGACATTGCTCACTTTATTCACTTTTATTCAATCTTACCCTCTTTAAACATATTCTCAATTCATATGACATTTATTTCTCATTTAAAGACACTTTTGATAAATATTTACAATTTGTTTGACATTTGAAATGAGTTTTAATTGAAAATCAAATTTCATTTCAATTGAATATAAATTTAATAATAAATTCATAAAAGCATTGAATAATAAGTATTGAAAACAAAACTCAAGATAAAACTGAAGACAATATTAAACCCTTTTTTCATCCAATGTTTCATTGATTGTCACAAAAGTTCAAAATTTTCATTATTTAAAGTAAACTAAAGTTAAGATACCTTAAGAGCACTGACCTATTAATGGACAGATAGTTAATGAATGTTTGGACTATTATTACGAATATGACTATTACGGCCGAAATGCCTCCACCCCTGCATCCCAACCCCTACATCCCTACACCTTCTGCCACTTCGCACCCCTTCCACTCCACTCCCCAAATGATCTTTTAATACCAGTGTTTGACGAAAATTACTCTTAAAATCACGACTTGACTGATATAATGGCTACCAGTCCTACGCTTTCACGACCCGTCTATAAAGCAATAGTTAGTTCGCCGGAGGAATGAATTATAAGTGACTGGTCTTTGATTCCAGAGCCAGAGAAGCCATAGAAGGCATGGAAGGAATGGAAGGAATGGCAGGCAATGAGAAATATGTCATAAAATTATGTTTAAATGGTTTCAGAGTTTTGCAAATGTTTTGGTCTTTTCCTCGAAAACTGTGGAAAACATATAAAGAGAGGCATTGAATAAATAGCGACCACTTTTAGGCATAGATAGCCTACTTGTGCCGGTTGTGCCAAAAAAGCGTTTCACAGTTCGTTGACAGTCCGGATCTGTGTTGGTAGTGGACATGCACTCGTGAATAGCATCCAACACCAGATCCTTTAGCCGTGTCTTCACTGGCGTCTGGCATTCAAACGCAGTTTTGTTGGTGTTGTCTAAGGAAGCGGCAAAAGAGCCGGCACTGGAGTAGTGCTACTGAAGGCACAGACAGGCACTCATAAACATTAGCGTTCACTTCATGTCAACAGTGATTGAGTTTCACATTTCACTTGTGTTGAAATTCTTGTGCCGATCCTATGCCTAAGCTAACCATAGGCTGACACTACGGCGACAAATGTCTTCTCCGATGCGAACCATTTGAGTCCAACTCAAAGACATTGCAAAACAATTGTAATGAAAGACAAGGACTGAAAGACAATATAATTAGACGTATCGGTGGACCGACCGGTCGGACCATTCATTTTCTCGTCACCCCCTCTAAGAATTATACAGTTGGCGTAATACCAATAATTTATTTAAGCGTTTAGCGATACTACCAGTGCTCTCACTGACAAACACTGTCGACACATAAGACAAATGTCAATACAATGAAACACATAATAAGAGATAATATAAAAAATAATAGTAAAACAAAACTATGCGCTACAGTCTCTACACTTCACTTGTCATCCCTGTGCAGCACAGGCAGGAAATTGTGCGCACAAAAGACCACAAATTATTATTCAAAGTGATGCCAAAGTGATGCTAAACACGAGTATCGCTATTATTATCATGACATCAATGGGACAACTGATCATTAGGGCTCCGATACCACACAGACAGTGCTTTTCACATGCATTACACAATCTTAAGCTGCAATTTGAAATGATATAAAAAATTGGTGTCTCCTGTGCTCTCATATACTCACCTGTGCTCTCTTTGCCACCCATTTCTCCTGTACTGACATTAAACACATTCTCAATGTTTTTGTAAAACATTTTACAAATTTTAAGGCATTTTGTCTTTGAGTTCAAAAATTCTCAGAAATGTTAGGAATTAATAGAAATTTAATTCAATTCAATGTTTTTTAACAAAAATTTATTACATTTTTATAACAAATATATTTATAATTTACAGATTATTTGGCACAAAGTGTTCTGGTTGTGCTCAGGGAATATTACCTACAGATCTGGTGCGGAGGGCCCGCAACAAAGTATTTCACCTGAAATGCTTCACTTGTTTGGTTTGTCGCAAACAATTATCTACCGGTGAAGAGCTTTATATACTCGACGAGAATAGGTTTGTTTGCAAAGAGGACTACATGACGAGTAGGCATAGCCAAGGTATGACACCCTTTCACACATTACTACACCTATGCCTTAACGCAAATCAGTATTGAGTTGTGTATTGTTTGAGTCGTATTGTAAAATATGATCGTCTGATAACTGCAATTGTAAAGCAATACAAATTAATGTGGCTTTAATTGGCACGCTATGCAATAAAGCACCCGAATATAAGCACCAGTGTATAAGCACCAGAACCACACCTCTTGTTTGGCAAATCATATAAATATAATTAACGTGTCATAAGTCTGAAAGTGATTCAAAAATTTCGTGAATTTTTTATTTTTATTATTAAAAAAATTAATTTTGATTTCAAATAACATTTCTATCATTAAATCATTTTCAACCCTCAATACCCTGATTATCATGAATACCCTGATCAACACAAAATAACATAACATTCAATGAGTTTTATTATTTTGTAATTTTCATTTTAAAGTCTATTATGTATTGACAGAGAGATTGCATTGCATTTCGCTGTAGACTCTGTGCACTGTATAATAGTGTTGGGTATGAAGACATGCAAACATATGCAAACACATGTAGTTTTGACAGAAGGTATTCAAACTATCACTGGATATACACACGAAGACTATTGCAAAACAATAGGAGAAACATAGCAGAGCACTGACAACACATACTGTATGATGAGTTCAGTTCCTCTCAGCACTCAATAGAGTAGTTTTGGTGGCAATAAAAGTGAATTCCTTTTACAAGACTATTACAAAACTGTATTGATTTGTGGCCAACACTGTTCTGAATGAGAGAATACACTACTGTTTGACCAAAAACACAAAAATAAAAGTTAAACTCAAGCATAAACCCAAGCATTTTGGGATACACACCGAGTATAGGATCAGTTTGAGTACAGAAGAGCCGGTAGTTTAATATGTTGTATGTGTTGTGTGTGTGTATGTGTTGTATACCTTTGTATGTCATAGAGAATGAAGTTTAGAATAACTGCTGAATAAAAGTTGGTTTAGAGATAGACTAAAACACAGCACATATACACCACTCACACCGTCGGCTACTTTTCCCACGCTTTGGAAGCGAGCATACAGTTCAGAGTTGGTTCAGAGTTAGTTTCATTGCATAGTCTTAAAGCTCTCTTTTTTTGCTCAGATAGAATCACAAGCATATAAAACATATCGACTAAACGCCCAGTGCTATGAGTGCTATGTATTGCCGATCACTAATATTGGCTGCCATTGAGATAGACTTAAAGAAGCCTTTACTGAACAGTGCAATACATCGCACATAAAATAAATGCCTGACTATTATATGTTGCCTTTGTTTTCCATAGCCTTTGTCGTTAAGGCCAGTCGTTTTTTCTGTTCAACAATGCGCTCACATTTAGCTATCGATTATCTGCTTATGTGTTCTCCACTGAAAACATTCGCTTCTTATGTGTTTCGCAAATATAAAAAATTTAGAAAAAGGCAAATATGAATGAGAGAGTGAAGGAAAGGGTTAATAGCATACCTCAGCGCTCAAAGGTTATGCCAAACACTCGAAACTCTGCTTTTGTTTAAATGCTAATCAATGTTAAGCAATGATTCAATGATTCACTTATTCAATGATGACTTCTTGCAAACAACAATCGTCTCATTGGGTGGTCATTCACTTATTATTGTTTATTATCCATTCAAACCTCTTTTTACACCACTTATGACGACAAGCCGTTTATGAGTTGATTCTCACTCTTTGTTGTCAGACATTAAATATAATCCAATTTTACGCACAAATATTCAATACAATCAATATTTTGTACGAAATTATTAATTCAATTCAATATAACTCACAGTTTTTACAAAATTTTGTTTTTATTGATAGTTTTGTTTATATTTTCAACCAAAACACTGCCACTGAGAATGTGAACCAATATTTTATACCATTTTTATTGATTTATTTGTTTATAATTTGTAAATATATTTAAATTTTTATTTAAATTTTCATTTAAGTATTGATATATCAATGACTTATTCAAATGAAATGTCAATTAATTTTACGTTTGAAACTTATATTGGATTTAAATTTTTTAAAAATCATACCCTCTTCCCAATAAATTGTTGAAATGACCTTTCTTTAATTGAAATATCAGTTACAAAATAGCGTTAAAATTGAAGTCAAATACAATTTAGTACACAATTATCTGATTACACATACATTTGAATCAAAATCTAGATATTCTTCAAATTTGAATACATTTTTTTCAAATATCAATTGAAGTGAACATTAATTATGAAAAAGTAATAAATTAACAAAAAATGTAATTAAAAATATTAAACAAATTATATCCCATATCACTCTAATTGGTTGCTTCAAACTCACTAATAACTGGTATTCATGTAATTATTAGTAACTCTTATATACACTTATATTTGTGTTATTGGCCACACATTTCCTGCCGATCCCTGAAAATTCTTTGTTACAAAATATTCTTTAATTAATGGAAAACAAGTGTTTTTTGCAAAAAACAAAACTCCAATTAGAAAAGGGTCGCCGAAAACCAACTTTCACTCCAAAGGCACTGAAAGGCAATTCTTCGGATAGTTTTGCGTCAAATCAAACATTTCTTCAAAATTTCAATTTTCAAATATTTTCAATACTAGCGATGATTTCTAAATGCATATAATCTCTCACTTAAACTACATTTTCAGTGAAAAAAATCAATTATTATTTGCTTTGAGTTTTTGTTTTGTTTTTTTGTAAACATTTGAGAAAATGTGAAAATTTCTTGTTTTTAGTTTTTTATTCAAACGTTTTCAGTATTATTATTCAATTAATCAAATCTCAAGTAATCGTTATTTTAAGCAAATCTTTTGAATAAATTTTAAATGATATTTATTTTTATGTTTTTTTATTCGTGTATTAAATCATTGATGCATTGATTTCACAAATTTTATTGCAATTCAAAATGTTATAGATTTTAAACCCATTGACTCCTCTGTTCAAAACGTCTGATCGTTGTTAGAGTTAGAGTTAATTCTGTATCAAAACTAAAACAAAATTACGATTTCTTTG
Organism: Pantelozetes paolii; assembly: GCA_034687845.1. Taxonomy (NCBI): domain Eukaryota; kingdom Metazoa; phylum Arthropoda; class Arachnida; order Sarcoptiformes; family Oribellidae; genus Pantelozetes; species Pantelozetes paolii. The sequence goes on along the minus strand of JAQGAT010002034.1, from coordinate 3,996 downwards.
AATATCTTATCGACAATTTGTCATTACATACAGCGTTTGGATTCTCTAAAGCAAACAAAATGTTATGTTATCTTAAAATCTTGTGTCGGTTTTGATGAATCACTTGAAATATCTGTTTTTAAAAAAGGGATTCATTTGAAGCACAAAATTTACATTTCATATAATTTAATATTATATCGATATTCATGTTTGGGTTTGTTTGGGTTTATTTGATTTACTCTTAAGACAAATACGGGTAAACACTCGGACATGAAATTCAGTGTATTTAGAGAAAGATCAGAGGAATAGATGTTTTTTCTGCTCTTATATTATAACAGTTTTATATATCTCTTCTCAAGAGTTCATGCATTTGCTGACACTAAAGCTTAGTTATCGATGAATACCAGCGCTCATAAAGAGATTGTGCAGTGCTTTGGTGTTCACTAAGTCAGTGGCAAAATATATTTTATCCAAAAGTTTGAGAAAACTTCACTTTTTTTAAGAAATACTCTATAATTATATTTTTAGAGTAACTTCTGTTGAAAAAGCGTTTTATTATTACTAATTAATAATCTGCTCATCAGAACCACACAAACATATAATTATATCAAAAGTGATGGACTGATGGTTAGTGATGGCGAACACTTCGTGGTTGCCATCGATTCACCTCCCGATCCCTCTATACAATTAAATCTGAGCGCTACTGCTTTTGCCCACTAATACCGGCACCAAATCATGAGGTTTTCTCTGCATTTTATTATTGAGTTTTTTAAAAGTTTAAAAATTTAAAAATTTTGACTGAAATTTATGGTTTGAAAACTCATATCAGTTTCAGTCCCTAACCTCAAACCCCAATATTAAACTCTACCCCCTTTTGTGGTTAAAATAATGAGTGAATCTGTTTTCCCATATTAATAGCTATCAATAAAATGTTAAATAATATTATATATGAGTTATGTTTTCAAACATCAAATAAATACCAAATCAACTGAATATTCATTTATAAAAATAATACAACTTTTCATTGATTGCCAAAAAAGTCCATTAAATTTGTTGCTTATAAACAATCAGAAAATCATTTTCAATGCAAATGTTATTTTATTTTTTAGTTTTATTTGTTTTTTTGTCTCGGATTTTATGTAAACAAGAAATAAAAGCAAAGTTGAGTTGAGTTTTGATATTTAAGTGAAGAAAAAGGGGGTATTTTTGTCAATAATTTATTGAAACAAAAGTACGGATTCACACATTGAATACATTGAATATTTGATAGACTGAGCGGAAATGACAGCATATGTCCGATGGCTTCTCACATACAGAGATACCTGTCAGCATCGTAAGCGCCAGTATCTCCAATACCTCCCGTACCTCCTGTGGTCGGTTCTTCAAAGGTTCACAAACTTTAACAGACATTTATATCACAGAATCGGCTAAATATTACAAACATTACGCTATCATTGAAAATATTTTTGATGTCATTTCAGACAAAATAATATATTATATAACATATACTATAATATACTCTCCTTTTGACTCTCTTTGATGGAGTGAGGGATATCACGAGGAGGGGTAGGGATGGCCGACCAAAAAAGTTTTTGAAGTGAAAAATGGTCATTACTACCGGTGCTGCTATTAAATGCAGAGAATATTTACCGACTCAATGACAAAAACCGGTAAATTTTGTAAATGATATGAGTTTTGGTCATTGAATGTGACATAAAGAGTGAGAAATGGATTTTTACTCATATTTTATGAGTTGATTGTAAGACACAAAAAGCGAGCACTAGTTTATGGATAATAAAAATGCCTAAGGATTTGGTTTATAGTAAAATATATCCATAATATAATGCACTACTGTTTTTGTGTCTAACAGTGTTGTACATCATTTGCAAGAACAGGCAACACATCCATACATACCCTGTGCGTACATACAGTGCAGATCCGGCTTTAGTTTTTATGATCGATTTGTTTTGTACTCAATAACAGTATAATAATGTTTAGAAAGTTGTCATAAACTCTAATCTAAGTCTATCTCTGGTTTACAATTAGTTGTTTGGCATGTATTCAATGTAATCCACAATTTGTTGACCCATTGTCTGACCCATTGTTTTAACTCTCTTCCAGTCCTAACCGCCGGATCTCCCGCTGAGCCAGACTTAGACGACAATATAGTTAGTCCTCCAGAACTAGACATCGGTCCACATGGGGCTGACTCTGACCACGACGATGATAATTTATTGGGAATGGGTCCTCTGCCGTCTCTTGGAAGTATTGGTCACGGGTCAGGTCATCACTCAGCCGTCATGTCTAGTAAGAGCTCACCCATGTCTGCGAGCAGTTCTATGAGTGACTCCGGCATAAGTGGCCCCAACGGAACCAATGGCGGTACTGATCCGACTTCGCCAACACATGCGTCCGGTTCTAACAGTGCGGGTAATGAGGAGAACCAACCGGGTGGTACCAAACGAAGGGGTCCGCGAACTACAATCAAAGCCAAACAATTGGAAACATTAAAGGCTGCCTTCGCTGCCACACCGAAGCCTACTCGACATATAAGGGAACAGTTGGCTCAAGAAACAGGACTTAACATGAGAGTCATACAGGTAAGGCATACCAGTCCTCACTATTATGTAGTTCTTAAGCATTACTATTAAGTGTAACCACTGCTGTGTTATTTAATGTATTATCATAGCCTTCATACTTGTGCTATAAGTCACTCCTCAGTCCGCCCGAGGAGTCAGATCTCAGATCGACATAAATTATGCTTTGAATGCCAGCACTGAATACAAGCACTGAATGCGAGCACAAAAAGAATTATTATTTTTTGAAAAGTTGGGGGCCTTTGAGGGCCTTTGATAAGTGACGGTATGTTGTCTTATGCCTCAGTTGAAGGGTTCATAATTTCAGTCTATCTGTAGGCTCTGTAGGCGCTCCTCATATTATTACCAATTTTCATGTCAACTGAGGAGCACTAGAGGCAACCCATTGCTGATATATATGTGTAGCACAGCATCCATAACCACATCCATAACCACATTTGCATATTATATATAAGTTTCACAACTTTTGCAAAAAATGTTATGTTTTTTGTGAGAAAAGAGGAGAAAATAGGAAAATGTTTGAATGAGTTGAAGGAAAGGCAAAGCAAAGCAAACAAATGATTTGAAAACGTGTTTGAGTTGGAAGTCATGTATTGTAATAGATGTGCAAAAGTGTAGACTCTGTGCTCACAATCTGATTAAATTCATCAACGTTTAAATGTTGTCGCTTTAGGGCCCAGTCGTGTATCACTTCACTGTATCACTACTACTGACAGCATTGGCATTACTACTACCAGTGCTATAGCGAACGCACACATCAACTGTAGGGAAGTTTTGAGATATCTATCACCCAAAAGCTCATCTCTCTGTGCTCTCTGTGCTCTTTACTGGGCTTTTGTTATTATAGACTATTCGATGGCTATATTTCATGGCGACTGTCATCTCTTGTGTTCATACTTGTGCTCAACACTATTGTATGCAAAGTTAAGGCGAAAAAAGGCTAATAATAATAGATTGTAAGGCAATGTAAGGCAAAACCGATTCAGAGATTTGAGTGTCTTTTCATATATTCATTGAACGCATAGTTTACAGTGAACTGCAGTCTAACTAAAGTTAATAAGCATTTGTTGGACTATTTGGCAAAACTATAGTCGCTTTCAATTGAAAACACATACTCTCCCACACATTCATAGAGCACAACACACAGCACAACACACTGGAGGGGATCTCTCTTTCTTTTTTTGACTTAAAGCGGCGGTAAATGCCATCCAATTGTGTTTCGGCTCAAACATACTTTTCTGATCGCAAACTACTGATAGGGACTACAATCGAAAGTATAAGCTCTGGTAGTATAGCCTCTGCTATCTTAGTATTACTCGCTTCGACTCCAGTATATCTCATATACACTGTTCACCAGATTCTGCCAAAGAGTCAGAGGATCTCTCTCTCTCTCTCTCTCTCTCTCTCTCTATCTCTCTCT
>JAQGAT010002033.1:0-10273 GCA_034687845.1 Pantelozetes paolii | reverse complement strand
AGACGAATGATTGGATAAGTCATACATACAATAAAAACAAGAAAATAAGCTCTGATTTCAAACATTATTAAAATGTCTTAAAGTTTTTGAAATCAATTCAATGATTAGATAATTGAAAAAATTTGTTTTATTTTTGAATTCAAATCATTTGATAAATAAAAATAATGTTTTTGATTAAAACCTAAATATTTAATAAATATGTTAAACAAAGTTATGAAATATAATTTCAACACAAATGTTAAATCAAATGAAAATATTAGTCAAATATGAAACCCCTTTATCTCAATCAGTCCTTCATCTCCTCTCAATCAATCAGACAATTGAGAGATTGAGTGAAAATTTGTTTTTATTCATTGCCTTTCAATTCAAACTCTGATCTAATCTGAAGACAACAATAGATATATCGGAAAGACATTCAATCATTCACTCCGTTGTGTCTAAAATATTCAATGCATTTGTGAACGCATTTAATGCTATATAAAAAAAGAGATATCTTTTCGCTGCAGACAATGACGCGGAAGAAGTGCTCAAAACGACTACCGCTACTATAAGACCACTACAGCCCCCACTGTTACAGCGAGGGGGACGGGTATACAGTATATCAGTGCTGGTCTAATCGCTCCAAACATATTAGGCATTAAACTCACATTTTATAGTGAGTTTAGGATCATATGATTGAAACAGTTGTAGACATATATAAAACACTCTCTCTTTTCAATACATATAAATATAAATCTCTGGTGAATGCAATAATGTTAGCACAGATAGTATTTCTGGTGCTGTCGTGAGAGTCACTTCACTCCAAGAATGGTATATTTATGGATAAGTTATCCTGAAGTAAATGTTACGCCACCACCCGTTTTGCTAACTGTGCTATGAATCAAATTGAATGCCTTTCTCTCTCTGCTATAAGAAATGTGTGTCTAATCTGAGAGACAGTAGAGAAATGGCAATAAATAGTTGGCACAGTTGTAGTGCACAGTTGTAGCGCACAGTTAGCTTTAGTTTTATATGACTGACCGCATATACAAATGATTTACTGAGTAAATAAGATGAAGATGGAGTGGGGGTGCGGCTGAAAGGGGGTAGGGATGGTATGACTACTGTTTTCTCCTACAGACAAATATCTATTTAGTCTTTGAAGTGAAGTTGAAAATAGTTTTTGTGAAAGAAATGTTTGAATAGATTTCAAGAAATGCATTGAAAAGACAAAAATGAAATGTTATTTCAAAACTAAAAGGAAATAAGAAATCATTTTCTGAAATGAAAAGCACAACAAAAAAAATTGAAAAATCTTTTGATAAGAAAAAGTGAAGTAATATTTCACACAATAATTGTGTGATTGATATAAAATATGAGTCAAAAAGTATATAATATATATAAAAAAGTTATTTTTCTTTTCAAACAAAAAACTATTTTCTGACACAAAATCGCAAATAATTTTTTGCGCAAAAATAATTAGTTGTCTTGTGTTGAGAGCATTGCGCGTATAAATCAGATAATGCCTACACTTTTGGTACAAAAAACAGACATAAAAATGCTTTTTATCGATAAAACAATAAATTTTAACATCAAATGCATGCAAATTGTTGTAGATTTGCATATCTATTGCATCTGTGATAACAAAACTTGATTACAATTTTTTTAATAGTCTGTCATAATTCACATACAAATGCCACTAATTATTTGAAGTGTATTTTCAGGGGTTATTGAGAGGAAAGGGGGCAAAAAGTGCTATGAAGTGCTAATAGCGATAGATATTAACTGATACGTAACCCACACTTGAAAATGAATACTAAAGGAAAATAATTTAACGTCAATTTCCTGGCGATAAATATACATAAGTCAGGTGTATGTCACTTATGAGCACCTGATCCCCACACTAGAGCTCAATGACATTATATAAACAAGAAAATATTGTCTGAAACTTTGAAGACAATAGACGACTAATGAGAGGCACCGATGGTTAAAGAAAAGCTGTGAAGTAATGTCACCCATCGGTGCCCTTAAACAGCATTTAGTGTTATATTATTTTTGCATATTATATATAATATAATATGTTTTCAAGATTTGATTCACAGACTTGTGTTGTGTTCACTGATTTATGGCTCAAACAATTAAATCTCAAACAACAGAGTCTTTGCCGTAAATTAGATAACAATTTTCAATTGTGGACGAGAGAGAAGGGGAGAGGGAGGGGATAGAGAGAGAGAGAGAGAGAGAGAGAGAGAGAGAGAGAGAGAGAGAGATAGAGAGGACAAAATATTATATATAATTTACTTATTTATGAATAAATATATTTATGAGTCGTTTATTATAATAAAGTTTTTTCAAGTGTTTCGTCGTTAAACAAAATTATGTCTATTTTTAATGTCACGCAAACTTATGAATAGATTCTTTATTTTACTTTTCACTAAAAATGTTTTATAATTATGTAATTCATTGCAAAATTTTCACAACAAATAAAGGAAATTATAGTTTCAAGCAATTAATGACAATATTTCTGACGTTTAGTGTCAACAGAAATGTCAATACGTTTATGAAGTTTAAGAATATTTTCGTTGTGTTTGTAAAACAAAATATTATTTGATTTTTTTGTTGCTTTTAATGCAAAATAAGACAAAGTTTTCATATTTTTTTAGTAACGATTTTATGTCAATTTTGATCACAAGTATTGCTCATAAATTTTCTCTGCCTTTCCCTTCCCTTCCCTTCCCTTTGCCTTCAATTCAAAACTGAAATTCAAATCAATTTATTCTGATTTTTGCAAAATATATATAAATATATTCTTTAGGTTTGAGAATATGTTATTTAAACTCGTATTTCATATTCACATAAACATAACGACACAACTGTGTTGTCAATCGGCTTCTGGCACTGGTAGTCGTCGACACTGACAGCATTTGCTTACAGTGCAAATCAATGCAATCGCACACAAAATATGTGCCATTTTTATGTGAATTTGTTGAAAATATTTTTGAAATGTGACATAAAGTTTAACAAGTCTTGAAATGTCTTCCCTATGATTGCCAGAGCACTGGCAGTCAAAACTAGAGATGAGAGTCACTGCCTTTCCTCAATCCATAGGCTATTAGTTATGTAAGCTCTCTGTCAATATACGTGTGCCAATCATACAGTGCTTTTGCTATCACGAAATGAAGCTGTCGTTTCACTTCTCTTATAGTATTTCTCAGTCAATGTTTGGCAATAATTTCAGTAATATTTTGTGATTCACTTCAAAACTCATATGAAATCTGAAAAACAGATTTTATATCATTTAAACTGTCAAACAATCTCTAAGCCTACGTTGGCTTTGATTTTGGCATTGGATTCATACCAGGGTTACATTGAAAAAGAGCTCATAAATAATTAAAGCCATTAATAATGTATTCATAATCTATTGTAATCTCTGTCTGATATCAAAGTCTTATTAAAGGTTTTTCATTAAAAGCTGACAGAAATTTCCTCAATATATGACAAATGAAAATAATTATTAATGTTTTTATTCAAAACCAATGATTCAATGATTAGATTTGAATTGAATATCGATTCTTAGATTTGAGATTTTTTTAATGCATAAATCAATTGAAATATTTTGAGGAAATATCAAACATTTTTGCATCAAATGAGTGGGTCTTTCAGTTAGACTTCAAATAAGTGATAAATTTTATATTCATTTCTTTCATATTTTCAATGTTTAACAGCTTTTTACTAAGCATTCAAAGCCTTCAGTGAAGAAAATCATTGAATTTATTCATAGATCTAAAGTAAATGAGTTAAAGAGATAGAGAAATGTGAAGAACCGCTCAATTCATCCCATTTTATGAGGCATTCAATGAGTTTTAAGATAAACACAACAAAAATGAAATCAAATTTCAGTTTTATTTTATTATTTCTTTCCTCTGTTTTTGAGAAGAGAAGAGATGTGAAGAAAAAGTGAATACGATTTTGAATTCAAAGTTATTTTTACATTAAATGTCAAAAACTCCAAAAGTCTTATCTCTGGTTCAGTGGAAAGAGGAGCAGAAAATAAGGGGCAAAAAGTAATATTATTCTGAATATAAGTTATATCTGAATATAAATTGAAAGAAATTCATTGAATATATCATAAACTCATTGAATATATCATAAATTCATTCATCAAAATGAAAACTAACTCTACTTTTATAACAATATATTATTATTATAGTCAGAGATATAGTATTTTTTTGACTTATAAATCAAAAGCCTATCGTAAAGTCAAGAAACGCACAAATATTTCGGCCATAAAATATACAATGAATGGACGGTTAGATATGTTTTAAACAAAAGGGGTTTACTCTCTGTTATTGTTGTGTTCACTGGAATTATCGGCAATAAAGCGATCAATCATTTGAAAAGTTGACAACAGATTCGCCAAAAGTTTTTGTTTTTGATTCACAATTCAAATGTGAATTTTAGATGAACCGGAATATTGTGTACAGAATTGAAATCTATGTCTTAAAGTTAGGGATGAAATACAGAGCACACGATATATACAAATGATAAATAATATGTGTGTATAAGTGAACACAACTTTTTGTATTCAAAAACAATATAATATAAAATATATTATAATTTGTGTTTTGCTTTCAAAATAAGTTTTTGCAGTAAAAATATAATTTTAGAGCAAATAGTATTCAAATTGAGTTGAGATGGGATTCTCGCGTGACTTATATGTTCAGTCAATGGACAGTTGGCTCTGAATATTAGATGTCTATTAATGTTTAACTTTTGATTTAAATAAATCTTATCAGTCATACAATTGGCGCTATTTTTCACATATATTTTGTGTGAAAATTGCTTTTTTCAGATCATAGACAAGATTTAGGACATGAAATAAATTGTGAAAAATAGACGCAAAGAATGTGAAAAATAGTTCAAAAATGATATGAATTTCAAAGACATGGATGAAAAATGAGAAAATATTTTTTTGGTGACGAAAGAAAAACATTTAAATTTAAAATAGAAATGAAATAAAGATTAAAATAAAATGTTTTTTCAATTCAAATCAAATAACACAACAGATATTGAAAGTGAAAGGCATTGAAGACATTGAAAAACTTTTTTTTTTGTATAACTATAAGAGTTTGCAGTCTTTTCTTGAGATGACATTTGAAGGAATACATGAAAATGTTTGACAGCTTTTACTTCATATCAAACGACAACAATAACAGCGAAAATATGACTAACATTTGAATTATTATTATATTTTCTTTGAAGGCATTCATAATATAAGCAAAAATATTAGACATTTCTGGAAAGGAATAGACAAATAGTCCGATCCTTTGGCTGTCAGTCTTAAGACTCAGTTTTTAGTCACAATTTGTAATAATATAAGACAGCGCCGGCATCACTGTATATGGGAATGGGGTTCGTAGTCTATCTACCGGTGCCATAACTGACGGCTAATTTCTAGTGACTAAAGCGTCTTATTTTTTATATTTTCCTTTCACTCGATCACAATCAAAGAGAGCGACAGCACAGGCAGTCAATGAACAATATGCACAAGACATAAGAGACATTCAACTATTTGATGGCACTGTCATCTTATATACGAGTGTCAAAGAGTGTGAACCACACAATACTTCTTTCATTTTGCTTACATATATATTGCATAATATTGCTGTCAAAACTGTCTGTCCTTTATTCGCATATAGAGAGAGACGCGGAACCCGTGAACCCCTTTCCGCTGTTGGGGTATGTAATCATAAGTTTTGATTGAAATTATGATAAATCGGTTAAAAAGTATGTATTTTATTGATTGTTATAATAATATGATTGCATTTCAGTTCAAACAAAATGAATGATTATTTAATAAAATTTTGACATCAATTGAAAATTCTGTTGAATATTAATCAACATTTCGTGATTCAACTACAATGAGTGAATGTAGGAGAGGGGGTGAGCACAGGGAGGTGGACTGCCAACGATATGAATGAGAGGGAAACTAGAGTTCATGGTTTGTGTGTTATATTTGAATTATAAAAGAGCACAGCAACAAACATACTGTGCTATCAATCATTGAAATAAATTATTCCTGTTATTACTGTGTATTTAAATGTGAATTACATTTCTCAAAATACTTTTTGATAACGTGTACTACAGAGTGCATACATAACCTGTAATTTTCGCTAAGTTTTTGTTGAACAACAAAATTAGAGATTTTTTTAGACATTTCTTTCAAAGTTTTATATAAAGTAATAGAAGTTTTGTTGCAAAAGGAAAACACAACCCAATAATCAAAGCCAACGCCACTGTCTTCACTCAACACAAGACAAAACAACAGTGCGATTGATATTTCATGAATTTTTTTGATTTTGTTGAAAGAAAAGCACAAATCCTTCACTTCTTTCTGACATTTCATTTCATTTGATTTTTTCAGTCTCTCTCTCTCTCTCTCTCTCTCTCTCTCTCTCTCTCTCTCTCTCTCTCTCTCGCGACTGACTTCTCACTCAAACAAATCATGAAAACTATTGAAATGAATGAATGAAAAGAGAAATTGAATGAGAGATGAAATTTTTGTGAGACATCAGAATATAAGTACTATTTTGTCTGATATTGAAGTGTATATATGGAGTCACCAAAACTCCAGTTCATGGGAATGGGATTGGATTTGGCTATCAATCACAATTGCACTGACATTTCGGGCCCATCTATAGTCAGGACGCACCGGGCGTTTGTCTCTTACGTCTATTAATGACGCGTTCAATGCATTGCTAATAAGGCTTAGTTCCTGACAAACAAATTATATGAATAATAATAAATGCATTTTTCACTATTGTATTCACAAATGCCATCCCTTTCAGGCGACTTAACCCTCTCAGCCCTACCTCTGATTTACAAACACTGGGACTATATATCATTGGCCGCAATGACCAGACCGTTCCCAACGGGACAATCAATTTTCCACAAAGCATTCATATCAGTGTCAGTTATGTTTAGTTACGGAAAACATTGAATTTGAAATTTTGAAGAATATATTCTCCCATAAATTGAAACTTGGTCATTTTGAACAGCGATTAAGGCGGAAATCGCTTGGCTATCCCCACAGACATTCACATAATACCTGTTGATTTGAAACCCCTTTTGCACAGACAGACAGCCTTTGTATTCATAAACAATCAATTTATTTATGATTCTGAGCCTACGAATTATCCCCCGATTTATGACAAAGAGCACCCAACCCTCTCAACCCATGGCTTAAATCAAAATGAATTGTAATTTTATTTATTAAAAAAAATTCATTGCAATAACGAAAACATTATTTCCATATTTGAAAACACATTGAAAATGATTTATTTGATAGAAATTTTCAATTAATATCTAAAGTATTGATTAAAGTATTAATAATAAGCAAACATTTGAATTAAATTTGTGTCAAATTGTGATCAAAATTCTTAATCAAAAGCTGTTTTTAATTAAACATAACTTCAAATAAATTCAAAATTTATTGGTTTTGTTTGCCTTTAATTAGTGTTTAATCTATAGTTAGGTTTAATCCTAATTAAAAATTATTTCACAAAAAAATGGCAAAAAAGGGATAAAAGTTTTAAAATAAAATTTAATTGACTTTTAAATTAAATTAAATTTTGAATTCAAGGCTAAAAATAAGAGAAATATTATAAAAAACATATGATTTTATATTAATCTGAAATAATCTCTGAAATGATTTAATGAAAAATTAATTATATTATTAATTTCAGTGACATTTTTAATCTGATTTAATATAGGGTTTAGAGAAATAACTTGTTTTGCAATCAATAGTTAAGTTTAATATTAAAAATCTTTATTTTATGGCAAATATTAAGATATTTTTTCTTAAAAAGCAATTTAAGATATGATATACTGATCTCAAACTCAATCAAAACTTCACATAATTTTCTCCAATTTTGCAAATGAATTGATAAGAGGTTTGATTCAAAGGTGTGATTTGCGATAACAACTGCAAATCAGGGGCTGTTTTCTTGTGGGAAATATTTCTTTATAAAGTTTTGCCGAAATATAACTAAATATTAAATGAAAAAAAATTATTTGTTTGTTTCAAATTTGCTTTACTTTTTGTTGAATTGATAACATGTTTGTCAATCGTAAGTATGACTTGTGTTTCAAAATCACCTACGAATTGGTTCCAATGAATGAGCATTTCTTAAGGGAAACAAAAACACAACAAAGCAATGCATAAAAAATGCAAATTTAATAACCATTATATAGTTGTTTAGATTTGGTTATGATTTTCATCAAAACTAACGATTAGTTTACGCGATAACAGTGTTTATGTCAAAAGTGTTTCGTTATGTTTAGCTCACAAATTGTTGGCCTCTTTTTCAATGACAAAAAAACTAAATAATTATCAGTAATTACTTGACTTTTTTGTCACTTCAGAGATCCTATCATTGATTTGTATTTCTCAAACCAAATGTAATACATTTTCGACGGTTTGAGTGACAAATCAAATCAGTTTTGCCGTAAATTACATGAAATAATGTCATAAAAATTATTTCTGTTAATATATATAATCGTTATTTTGGATCAAATGTCACACAATTTGAGGCCAAAATCAATTTTCATGAAAAATAAGATTATTTGTTAAACACTTAAAACATTTGTTAATTAAATAGTTATTGCATTAAAAAGCAAAACAATATTTAAACTCACATTGAATTTGAGAAAAGCATTAATGACTGTAAATATAAAACTTTTGAATGTTAACAACTTATACATAATTGACATTGATTCAATATTGGGACTCATAGGAACGGATGTTTTTATAAGTTATTTTGCACTAAATTACAAACAATTAAAAAATTGATAATATTTTCAAAATATTAAAGACTGCTATATAAATATGTTTTACTATTTATACGTATATATAATTGACATTGCTCAATATATTGGACACTGTATGCTATGTGAATAATTTTATATCAAATTGTAAACAATTTAATAATTGATAATCACTTCAAATAATAGCAATATATTTGTTATAAAATACATTTATTTTGAGAGACATTTGATTGAATTAAAAATAAGTCAATATTTCAGAAGTGATTGCTTAGAAATATAGCAAATCCTTAAGAAAGCCCTAAAAATATAGTCTGATATCATAAATAACCAAGATGATATATCAAACTTTTATCATCAATGATATATATCTACTGATAATTTGTCTTCTCTGGCAAAACATCTGCTCTAAAAACGTCAAAATTTAAAGATCTCTTAAAAAAGCTTAAAAATTATCACTTTTTTCACAATTTTTGACACTTTTTGACAGAAGTGAAGATTATTTTGAGTAGACTTTGGGTTCAGTAGATCTCAACGATTGATGCATTGATGTCAATCGCATTCATACTGAGAGCACAGGGAAGTGAGAGAAGAAATACAAAAGATTAATGTGTTATCTCTTTTTAATATAGTTTGTGTGAGATTAGAGTCGACAGTATTGTGTCATTCATTACAATTATTTATATCATTAATGAAGACTAAGAGCAGCGAAGAAGTTGTGCTCAACTTCCTCGCAGATCACATGTGCGGACAGACTGTGCACTGGTATGTAATAAACTGCTAATCAGTCTATTTTAGAGCCAAATGTGTTGGAAATAAATCTTTTCTCGTCTAACAATCTATACCACCATTACTTCACTTACGGACTGCTGTTGTAATAGTGGTGAAAAAAGCAATCGCTTTCCCAGTACTACCAGTGCTCTGGCAATCGATTGATACAATTTGATTGTCTAATCTATATCTAATTCTCTGTGTTAGTGATATGTCGGGTGCTGGTGTGAGAGCACCCAACATAACACAAAATGATAAATACAGCCTCAGTTTCAGCAATAGTTTTTGGTTTTATAAGGTTAGCGCCAGTAATCGAGAACATCTATCAAACTGTGCGCTCACTTTGCCAGTACCTACCAGTGCTAACAGCACTTACAGCTCTTAACCAATATATTATTCTTGTTGTTATAACGCCTTAAGAATCTCTGCTCTTCTTCTTACTCTTTGTTTTAATAGTTATAATCAATTTCTCCTTCAGTTCTCTCTCTATTATCTACACATAGCTAACGCACAGCACAAATGTTTTTGTGTATTAAAACTCCAGAAACATCTCAAAATTGTAATGTATTTTATGGCCAGTGTTTTCAGGCAATACGAAACCACTTGTTATATAACTTAAACACCAATTAATTAGAAGAAAATAATTAATAATTGGTTTTGAAGACTTGAGAAAGAGAGAGAGAGAGAGAGAGAGAGAGAG
>JAQGAT010002032.1:0-10275 GCA_034687845.1 Pantelozetes paolii | reverse complement strand
TCTCTCTCTCTCTCTCTCTCTCTCTCTCTCTCCTCTCTCTCTCTCTCCTCTCTCTCTCCTCCCTTTCTCCCTCCGCCTCCTACTCTTCCTTCAATCAGTAGTAAATCTAAAGTTATATTAAATGTTTTATATATTGAATAATAAACTGAAATTTGTATTATTTAAGAGTCAAACGAATAAATGTTTAATGAATTCAAACTAAAGTGAATTTTGAATGAAATATATCAAACTTTATAACTTAACTGAAATAAAAGTAAAGTAATTGTAAATAAGTGATGAGTTTTTCGTTAATATTTATGTTTAGTTTGGTTTCACTTCAGATAAATGATAGTAATTTTAAGTCATCACTGATTCTACTCATTAATTCTGTAACACAAATAACTAATAGGATTTCATATCAAAGGAAATAATCTTGGATAAATATTTAAACCATAATTAGATTCAAGAAAATGTTCTAAAAATTGATAATTTTGTTAAATTTTTGATTTAATTTTGAGTTCAATATCTATTTCAGAGATAATTCGTATCATATCTTAGCTCTTGTTTTACACTAAAAAGTTGACCGACTTTTAGATCTTAACTTCAAATTAAATGATGTACTGTATAATAAATGGCCCATGTTCAATTTTAATGCTCATCCATCTCTGATTTCAGAACCAGATATGGATAAAGAGGTAAACGAGACGTGACTTAAGTTATGCCATCAATAATACATTGAATTTCATTTATAATTACTTTTCTGAATAGAGTATTGATATAACAGTACAGTAAACATCACTTTAGTTATTATAAATTGTAATGGCACTTGCTCATTTATATACTGTAATACCTATGTTTCCATGTATACACCACTATAGCATTCAAGGAATAATGAAAAGTGCAGTATATGTGCAAAATTTGAAAGAATATATCACTTAAGTTATTAAACAAATATGAGCATGATCAGTGTATCTATGGAATACTACTATAACTAATATAACTGAATTAGACTGTATGGTAGGTCTAATAGAACAAGAAGTTTGTGAAGAGAATTGATCCAGAAACTATTTCTTCTATAATGTTAACACATGGTTTAAGGGGGCGTTTCCTTTTAGTTGTTATTTTATATTTACTATTAATATTGAGCTCAAAAACAGATCTATAGATCTATTGATATAATATGAGTTCATTTCACTATTTATATGGATTTATGTCTTTCAATGAAGCCTTTCATAAAATTTTGAAATGAACATGATCAATGTAGTGATCACTTTTAAATTATAACAAGAATATTCAATATTTATTTGAAAAAAAAATTATTGTTTCTTTCTAAAATAATCTTGGTTGTCTAAAAAAATATTTTTGACATATTAGTTGTCAAAGATATGAAAACTTTTGAAAGATTTGCAACAATTTTTGATCATTTCATCCAAAATGTGATCAAAATTGTCTGAATATTAAGTAAAAAATATCTGAAATATAATACTTTATAATAAAAATTAAATTCAAATAAAAGTCAAATGTTTTAACACTTTTTAATAAAACTCTCAAAAACTTACGTTAAAACTAAAAACCTTAAGACATATCCCCTTAACATAAATATTCAAAGCTTTTAAATTAAAAATCGTTGAATAATAATAATAATAATGAAAATAATGGCAAAATGTCTCAGTTTTTAACAAAACTCTCAGGAATTCCCTGAAGTGTAAGATATTGTTTAAAAAGTTAACAAAATTACCATTTTTTCAGTGAAAACAAACAAATGCTGCAAAAATCAGAATTTTAAAGAAACTTTTTGAAAACATTAATGATTTTAACATAAAATTGAATACATTTTCACAAATAAATCAATAAAAATATTTTGATTGAAAATTTGTGGGAAAAAGATTAATAATAATAATAACTGTCATTTTGATTGAATTTTGATTTCATTCATCGGACTATCACTGAAACACTAAATAAATAAAATCTGAAAACACATGAGAATAGAGAAAGAAATATATGTTTTGTTTTGAATACAATTATTGATCGCTTTTTACATTAAGTGAAACAACATATGAAACGATTGAAAGATAGAAGAATTGAATTCAGATTTCAATATATTTTGTTTTGCAGTAAATGTTGTAAATCAAGAAAAGAAGACTTTCACTGAACAAGTGATTCAATAAACATTGACACAGATGTAAATGTAGATTGGTCAATTCTGAAACCCCAAAGGGGGGTAATTCTTGTTTACTCTCACAATTCTAGGCGTTTATACCACGGGTGAAATATGCCCTCCCATTGGCCATCCATAATGTTTGAACAATAATAAAGTTTAATAAACAAAGCTTTTTGTGTTATTCACTAAATATTAAGTGAAATACTACTGAAGTAATGGAAAATACAAACAATTTTCTTAATGTTTATAATGAGTTAGGATTTGATATTTGATTTAACAAATCAACGATTGATTGAATAGTTTAATCAACGATTGAATTGATTTAAGGGTTGAATACGAAAATTAATTACACTTTTTTCAATATACCCTTCGTTTGCATACGGAGTCGGATGTGAGACATTGCCAAACAGTACAGTACTGTAACAGTCGAGTGCTTAGAATAATATTATTTGATAGCAATTCGTAATTATTTCTTTAATTAACTCCAAAACCAGTTTTGCATTGAAATTAGAATTCAATAAATTATTTTTTATTTCTTCTCTCAGACTTACTCTCAGTCCTATTCCCAGCCCTATCCTCAGCCCAACTCTCATTCCCGGAAAACATTTATTTAATGAATATTTTGCTGAGATCTTAATTTAAGTATCAATTGTTTGGCTTTATATTCAATATATACTATATATTATATAGGATTGGAATCTGATTTAACATAAGTTTCAGTCCAGTGCTGATATAAAACATGTGATTTAATACCTCCTGTGCTCTTTCACATTTTGTAAGGATTTAATAAAATTCAAAATTGTTTTGAAATTAATTTTTAACTAAAAAAGGAAAAATGTTTTAAAAGATTAAATTAAAGGCTAATAAAACACAAATCCCTTTAATGTCCTATAATTACTGCTCTTTTGTAAAATAAATGCAAAAATTAATTTCAAATTAAAAAACATTTAATATTATATAAATTTTATTCATTAAATAGAAACAAATGTTTTATATAATTTGACCTCTCACACTTTTATACATTCATTCATATTCCGGTATATTTATTCATTCATTCACTCCTAATGTCAACAAATACTGTAATATAAAAATTATTTTCATTTTTTTCTTCAAATAAGACAACAATTTTGAAAATATATAACAATAAATAAAAATATTATTTAAAATTTCAATTTATTTATAAATATTTTTTATAATTCTTATAACACATCCTTTGGACAGACAATAGACTTAATGAAATGGGGATTAAAATAATAAAAACAAGGTATGAGTGAAACCTATAATTTCAGTTTTCTATTAAATTTACTAAAAATCTGATTCCAATTGAAGTAAAACCATTGAAAATGTGCTCTAATTAGATAACTCCATGTTAAATCTCATAGAGGGGGAGGGGTACACATCCAGATTAAACTATATATTTCAGTTCAAATTTAAAACTGAAATTAAAAATAAGAAATATTAATTTAAAACCTTTTTTATTATCCAAATCCTAAACATTATGTACTGTTAGTGTCTATTGATTTGAAGCAGATTTCAAAATATTCTTGCTCATAATTTTAAGATTTAAAGCAAATAAATATAAATTTAATTATAACTTAAAATAAATCATTTGAAAGTTGTTTTGGTTTTTAATTGATTTCTTTCTTCAGATAAGTATTCAATGAAATTGTTTTTCAATGATTTAAGTAGTCTTTTGATTGAAGACAGGTATCGATTGAATCCATTGAATAAACATTTGAATATAAGAGTGAAGACATAAATCAATTAAATTTTACCAAATTTTGCAATTATTTTAAACCCTTAGACCTATTAATAGAAAAAAATCCCCTTTAAATCAAAAATTATATTTATTTTTATCATTTAAAGTGACTTTAGATTCAATTCAATAATCAAATTAAAACAAAAGTTAACTCAATGTCTGTTTTATATTCAATACTACTGTATATTAATACTACTAAAGTATGAATTGACACCAAATCTGATATCAGTGTTAAATGACTTAATAAAGGGTTTGTTATAATAGTAATATCAATATCAATATCAATATCACTGTATTGTATAAAAATAAGTGAAAATATATAAAACAGTGAAATAAAAAAAATATTGAATTCAATGGTTCAATGAATTTAATTATTTGTTTTTGTTTTTCTTTCCTTTTCTTTAAAGTTATTTAACATTATTTAACATTATTTAACATTATTTTCACTTTTGGTTTCAAATAGTTGTTGACATAAATGTTGAGAGCATTTGAAGGTTCATAAGAGAAAATGTCAATTAGTTTCTGGACATAACTCTTCTCTTTATATGATATTTGTTTCACAAGTGTTCAGTGTTTTTGTCAAAACATTATTAAAAAATATTTACATTTAAAGACTAAACAATAGATTTGGGAATTCAGTGATCAAATTAAACGATTGCTGTAAATCCCAGTCCAATAAATTATACCGGTACTTTAAAATTTAACTCAAACGTATAACTTCAAACACATCTCACGTTTGACTAAAATTTTAGTTTTTTTTAGTTTTGAAAAATTTAATTTAAAGATTTCACTGAGTTTTGAATTTTACAAAAAAGAAGAAGAAATAAACAGTTTATAAATACAAACACTTTAAACAACTCTGAAACTGAAAACAGTAAATGTTAGATAAAAACAGTGACATTGCTGAGTTGACAAAATATCTAAACACCAAAAGCAAGTTTACGTTTTCATCAAATATTTAATATTGTTTTCAGGAATTTATTTATACTATAAATATCAAGAATATCTAGAATTCATTGCAACTCAACAATGAGTTTAGCGATAAGTTACTGAAATACTCTGGGATAATGAGATTTCGTTTTATTGAGAACCAGATTGGATATTGAATATAATCTAAACTATCTAAAACATCTAAAACTAGGAATTTGATGCGAAAATACTTCTATTGTTACCAAATATAAACCAAATGTAAACCAAATACAAATCAAAACAAACTATAAGTTACCAAAAAAACTGTGAATTTATTTATTTCTAACCAAAAAATTGATTTATTGTTTGAAAAGAATTGAATTTTATATATATTTTAATGCTTTGAATCCAAAATTCAATTTTCAATTTAAATAACATTTTGTTTGCAAATAAGATATTCACTTCAATTCAGGTCTGAATTGTTTGAAATACAAAACAACTTATTTAGTAATGCAATGAAATTAAACATAACATTGGGTTTAATGGAAGTTTTTTTCCTCAAGTACATTCTGGGCCGCTTATACTGTATTCACCACTACACCAATGCACCAAACATACCCTTATAACGTTAAACATGTCAAATATAATCACCCAATCCTATATGCACCGGAGGTCATATTAAGGGCATGGACTGTATTTATAAAAATTTTAATAATAAGTAAAACTATAATTAAATTTCATTTTATTTGAGAAAATATTTGTTTTGTTAGACATGTGTTATAATTATTATTATTTTAATATTGAATTGAATTTCATTTTTTTGTTTAAGTTATCATTTGATAAAAGTTAAGTAATTATAGGATTTTTATGCAAAAAAAATATAATTAGTTTTTAGTCTATAATATATTTAATCAAAATTTCTTTGTGTTTCAATTCATGTAAAGCTAAGGAAAGATAACAACAGTCTGTTAAGTATTATGTCATATTTTGGATAATAACACTGAAAGTGTCCTTGATCAATTTATGATGTTGTAACATTAATAAAGTTGTATAAAGTCAATAAATATAATATCGTTTAGCAAACTGTTGTAAATTGTTTAAGATTTCATGAGACGATAAAAGCAATTGAAAAGGTTTTGATGAAAATGTAAGCAATCAGTGATTACTTTATATTCAAATCTATTTTAAAATTTAAATTGTTTATAAAAATATTAACAAAAATTTATATTTTTTATAAATTCTTAATTATATTTAAAAATTTAATTAAAATTTTTAAGCAATTGACAATTCATTTAATTTACATTGATAACATTGTAAAGACCAGAATTTTTAATACTGTATATCAATATTTACTTTTTATTTGGCTATCAGAATATCGACGCCCGTTTTAAATCATTTTAGAAATATTGCCTTGCACAATTATTTTGATATTCACTTTCTTACTCAATGCATTTCAGTGACAATGAATTTTAATATAATAATGGATTTCTTTGTGTTTTTATATTTGATTTGAACAAATGATAACAATATGTCATTTCAACCCTTTATTTGTTAAAACGATTTCTTAATATTATTTGACAAAAGGATAATTTGAGTTCATATTAAAACCAATTATTTATATAAATGTCATAAAATTGATGAAAAAATCATTTTTCTTATAAACGGTTTAACGCAAGAAATCAGAGCTCAAAAATGGTTTGTCAAAAAAGTCTCAAATAATACAAATGTTGTGATTTGTAAGCAGTTCTCAAAATATGAGGTCATTTGTCATAACTTCAATGCAATCAGAAATAGTCATCAGATCTGTAGTTATGACAAAAATTTCTTTATTAAAACAATTGCATTCAATTTATTACAACTAACCCCTAGTATCCAATATAACCACACATTTGAGACAGATATCTACAAAACCATTTGTGTGTGAACTCTACCCCAAATGTCTTAACATTACAATAAATTTAACCCACATATACCCAACACATAATAATGAGCTTCATTTGTTTAAACCCCTTTAACAACACATTTGTTTTTTTTGTGAAAATATAATTAAAACATTCATTCATTCAGTAATTTCTGAAGAAATTGTTTCTCATTTTAATGATAAAACTCTACAAATGTATTGTGAATTTGAAGTCTTTATTAGAATTAAGCACTTTATTAACGGTTTGGTTGATTATACTGTAATTGTTAGGCGACGGCACACACACATCGATATATAAAACACTGTATGTGTTGTTATTATTTTACTTTTACTGTATTTTCCATTTATTCAGTAATTATTTCTCAAATTTAATATAGTTTTATATAATTCTGTAATCAGTAATGAGTTTTCCTTAGATTTAAAGCAATATAAAAGCATTTCATTCATTCATTGATTGAATTTGTGCACAATATTATTATGGCCTCATTCAAAAGGTAAGTACTGTATATGTAATACTTTTATATAGAAATTACACATTTTCTTAATCATTAAATGCTTTATAAAAGCTTTGATCTCAATCTAAGCTAAAATTTTATGATAAGAAACGAATAATAATATAAGTCTTGACTACTATTGCCAAACCATTGGATACACTATTGGATAAAAATTTTGTTTGAAATATAATGACTATAAGACGACTACAGTATTAAATCTGTTTGACATTGGGGCAAATTTTGTCTGAAAGAGTGAACAATATTTCCTAATTTAGACAAAACATAAAAAATAAATTTAATTTAATTTACGAAATGTTGAAATAAATTGAAAAAATGAAAGTTCATTGAAAACCCCTTTGGATTGACATTGTCTTCATATTTATGTAAATAATTAAAAACATTTCATTCATATATAATATACTCTTGTATTCAATATGAAATTATATATCCCCTGGTATTTTAAATGAGTAGTAAATATGAGTAAAAAATATTAAAGAAATGAAAAAACATATAATTATTACATCTTTTATACAATAATTCATTCATTGTTTTAATTTGTAAAGAATTTCTAATTTGTTTCACATTTTGTGTTCATTTCAGTCATAAAGGACTCAAAAGTGAGAACAATGACAGAACTGACAGAAAAGGTCTAATGTTTTATCATTTCTTTTATCAAATCTTAAAACAAAGGGAGGAATGCTTTCATTCGTGCAAAGGATTCATCAATTTTATGACTTTAGCCTTAAATAGATTCAAATGAAATGACAAAAGAGGGAGAAATTGAAAATTTTTCGATTCATTTAATTAAATATAAATTTTTAAGTAATATCTCAACAAAAATATTGTTGTTTTTGTGCATAAACTCAAACATAAAACTGAATTTAAAATTTATATTTTTTATACAATATAAATGACAATATATGTTGTCATCCATCAAAAACACTATAACTTTATAGAAGAGGCTTTAAAATTAACTTATTATTTGATTAGAAATCATAGAAAGGCTGAATTATAATCTCCCTCTTAATATCATATTTCACCTTGCACCGTCTTATTCATAACCAAATAATCTATCACTTAGTATAATATTGAATGTTATTATTATTATAAGACAATAATAACTTGATTTGACTGTATTTTAAATGTTCTTTATTTCAATGGATTGTAAGTCTTATTAAAGTATTCGTCAAAATAAAAGTCAAAATAATGTTTTGAAACGAAATAATGAATAAAAATGAAAATATTCATCAAATTTTCATTTAATGACTATTTTATGCAATTTTTTCAGATTTGCGTAATGTTTTCAATAACTCATTAAAACAAATGCATTAAATATCAATCAAATTGTTATATTTGAAACAAAATCTAAAATATTTGGACATTTAATGAAAGCATGATATGATTGAAAGTGTTATTTCAGGGGTAAAGAAGCAAAAATGCATTTTAAATGTAAATAAAAATAAATTGCTTTTAATATATGTTTTAATGATATAAACAGAAAAGTGATAATAAAAGACATCATTTTGTAGTCTATTATATATTAAAATTAATGAAACACATAATTACCTCTTATTTTCATCAAAACATCCTTTAAATAATTTTTTCAAAATATTTTTCAAAGAATTTTAAAACAAATTTTGAGTTTAATTCTATCGGAATATTTAGTTTAAAATATTTGTAATCATTTCACCCTTTGGAAAAGATTTTCAATATAAGGGATAAAACAACTGTTAATTAAAATAAAATCATTGCGTAATTCAGAAAACGTTTATAAAATAATTTATTTTCAATTTGTTGTTGAAATATGTTGTCATAAAAGTACTCATAATTAGGAAAAACATTTTTGTGAACACAAATTGTCGGAAATAATAAATTTTTGATTAAAAGCTAATGAATTGCTGTTTTATTGGGCTATTATTACAATAACAAAAATTCAAACCATTTCTCTATTGAACATAAATTTTGATAACAATTGATGTAAAACTGAAAACAAGTTTTAATATAATCTATTGTTACGTTTATTAGTCTTATGTAAACTCATATGAAATGAACACCAAATATATTATTGAAAATATTGAGAAAATAACTTCACTTACATTTTGTAGGCACTGGTATGTAGATGTGGGCAACAGGTACTCAAACTGAACCAAATTTACATTTATTAATAGTGAGGAAAATTAGTGAACACTTAATACTGGAAAACATCGGAAATGATTGAGAGTTTGCGCTCTTTTTCATCAAATAATTTGTTGAAACAAATGCATTGAATCAACAATTCATACAATTCTTTGGAGATTTTGTATACTTTTGTACAAAAGAAAACATTTATTAATAGAAAATCTCATTTCAATTGAATTTTATTAACGAATGAATGAATTATTCAATAAATCAATAGTTTTCAATAGAAATCAAGAATTGAGTTGACATTGATTATTAGTCTATAAATATATTACAATGTAATAAGCTATAATTACCAAGGTGAGTAGCCAAGGTAATAAATTATCCTAGTGTCTTATGAGTTATGACAAAACATTGTAAGAAATCCTAATTTATTCCAATCCTCAGATGTATTACTAGCTTTCAATTTGAGGACTAATTTTGCAGTGGAATAGAAGTATCAGGGTCTTAACTTAACTTTCCTTATTAATCCTTTACTAACTCTCTTATTTGTATAATAAGAAAGTGAAGTCAACAAAAACAACCTGAGGTTAGTATAAAACTTTATGCCCTTTCCTACCATTCCTTTCAATCACTTCATTGAGAGTTGAGTTTAATTTCTTAATATTAAAGTATAATTGTAATGAAAATGTCAGTTAAAAAGTCTTCAAATTATTTACATTTAATAAAAACTTTTTAAAATTAAATTTCAATTTCTTTTTACAAATAATTAAATACTTTTGAGATTTTATTTTGACTTAACTTTATATAAATGTCAATCAATTCATTCATTTCGTTAACAAATTGAAAATTTATTTTAAATATTCAATACAACTAATGAAATGTCAAAAGAATGAAAAGAGAGAGAGAGAGAGAGAGAGAGAGAGAGAGAGAG
>JAQGAT010002031.1:0-10275 GCA_034687845.1 Pantelozetes paolii | reverse complement strand
TGGGTTTTCTTCAATCCATTTACACATTTGATTGAATGCCTCTTCAGTTCGGCCACAGATGTTGACAATTCTGGGAACGGTTTCAGCGATCTTAAGGCTGTCCTCATCCGACAGCTTATAGTTGGGCTCAAGTAATACGTGTGCGTTAACACCACCGACGCCGAAGTTATTCAGACCAGCGATACCTGAATTGTGTTTTTATTATTAGTTTTGAAAACTATTTTTCCCATAAATACCTGGAGTGTAGGGAAGGTTACTGAGTATCGGGGAAAGGGGTGGACATAACTCTTTAATTCCTGTCTTTATATCCTTGAGATGAAGACCAGAAGCAATGCATTCATTTTCATATGAGAGCATTACTTTCACTACCGATGCCATACCCGACGCCCCCTCCCCGTGACCGATATTGCTCTTTAATAGTCCTATCGGCAAAACCCCTTTCCTCTTAGGTTTTAAACAATATGCGTTATAAATGGCTTTGGCTTCTGGAGTATCGCCAGCCTATGGGAAAGGTATTACTTTATTATAACCTCAACCCCAGAATTGAATTAATGAGCAAAACCTTAGTTCCCGTTGCGTGCGCTTCAAAGTAGTTCACTTTCAGGGGGTCTATATTTGCCTCTGTGTACACCTGGACTATAAGCTCTTCCTGTGCTTCAGCTGACGGTAAAAACATTCCCATCTTTTTGTTGCCATCAATATTGATACCAGAGTTCAATACCGTTGCGTATATTCTCTTTGCATTTGATTTTCGTTGCAGAAGAAGACAACATATAGTCTCTCCCCTCACAAACCCATCGGCCTTTTCATCCCATACTTTGGGTATGCCTTCCAATGAGTTGAGTCGAGTTGACTGAAAGATGTGATTAGTGAACGGCTGAAGACACAGTTGAGTGCCGCCCACTATGGCCTGACGGCACTTACCTTTGGTTTAGTTAATGGGTTTCAAATATTTAATTAACTTTTCACTTCAATCCATACCTAATCTCAAGTCATTCATAGCTGTGTTGAGCGCAACCAGACTGGAGGAACAGGCGGTGTCTATGACAAGTGACGGACCCTTAAAGTCAAATACAAACGACACTCTATTAGAGTAAAGACATTTAGCACTTCCGGGGATCCACGTAATTGTATCCACAATATTGCTCTGAGAGTCCTGTTGTACGTCATCGGGCATGCAGTCAGGCATCCCAAAGGTTGAGTACCCGATGTATACACCGGTGTCAGAGCCTCTTAAGGACTGAGGGTTTAGTCCTTTTTGTTTAGAAAATTTAAAATAGATTTTTAATTAATCATTGATTTCATAGACAATGTGTTGTAATAGTTGTCATACTATTCATGCACTCAATGCCATACCTGCGTCAACAATGGCCTCATAGGTGGTCTCTAAGAGTATCCTCGACTGCGGATCAATTGTTTCTCCCAATGAAAGTCTAAGACCGAAGAAACTACCGTCAAATTTGTCAATATGTTTGATCTTGGCCATTCCGTTATTCATACCAAACAAGTCTTAGGTTTTTATAAATTAAACACAATTTCGTTAATAAATGACTAAAATCTTCAGCAAATCGATGACTCCTTAAACAAATTAAATGAACTGAAAAACTAAGAGATTGTCAAAAGTGAACAGACATTGAACCAATTTCTCAGTAATTCAGTACAAATAATCAGTTTATTATCATATTTTCATTTATTCAGTGAAATTTCAATTTTAATCAAATGTCAAACCTGTAGGCCATCGACGACTGTCTTCAGTAATCATATTCACATTTTCGTATAAATTCTTCGCAAACTCATCGGTTGTATCCGATTCTGGGAACCGACCACCCATTCCACTGATCACTATATCCTCGGTTATTAATAGTGGATATGAAGACATCTTTTTATTAATTTTTATGGAATTCGCAAAACATTTTGCAATTTATTAGTCATAAACTGAAAACAACTAATCCTTAAATAGTTTTGAAAACAATTTGTGCTTTAATTAAAAGTTAGACTCATTTTATAACCCGAAGGGCTGTCCCACAAAATCTGTAAGCGTATGTGGGATGGGGTCTATAGGGGGTCTATGAAAAATAAGGGGTAAAAACTTCGGCGATTATATCAATTAAATGATGCAAAAGGAGTTAAGAGTTTATTAATAATCCAGACATAGGACAGGTGTTTTCAATCGACGCCTTTAGTTGAGTCAAAACCAGAATTCATAGAAATCTTGGTTTCATTCAATTCATAAAATCTTTTTTTTTATAACAATTAAAACATTTTAATTACTAAATGATAAAAAATTAAACAAAAATGAAGAATGCGTAAGACCTTGGATATCTGAAGCCACTTTGATTATATTAAGTAGTCAGTAAAATAAAATAAACTGCTATTAATATATATTCAGTTATCAGAAAGCTATTTGTTTTGGTCGATAAAAGTTTCAATTTGCCCAGGTATCTTAATATTACCGCTACAAGTAATTTCAGTGTCATTTACGTCAATCTAATGAAAAATAAAATTGTTATTTAAGTCTCCCTGAATGCCTTTTATCAAATAGTGTTACTATTGATAAATCAAATCTTTGATCAATCAGGGATAAAACCTAACAAAACAAAATTTGATGGTGCCTTTAGGGTGGTAAGATTCCGGTAAAAACATTAAAATAAACATGCAAATATTTTATATTCCAAAATATAAGTCTTATATTATAAGGATATTAAAGTAAGAAAAGGAATTACCTTGACAAGTACAGTGTTTGATTTAATGCCAGCATTGTTTCTTGCTTTTTCCGTTATTTATCTGATCAAGTTCATTGATAACTATGATTAGTCATATTTACAACCTTAAGAAAAGAATGTTAAATATAAATAAGAAAGGTAATATAATTAATGTGACAACTCTGGTATAAAAAACTTATGTTTTCATTCCAGTGAACATTTTTTTAAAACTTTAACGAGATTATTGAAAATATTGATTAAATTTTGCACTCAATTACAAAAATATCAAAACATTTTTTTGTCAAATATTTTTTGAATGTTTTTCAAACATTAATTGATTTACTTTTAAACGACATAAACAAACGATTAAAGCATTAAAATATAAATAGATTTCAATTTAGATAAACATAAAGAATTAAAAACAAAAATGTGACAGTCTCAATAAAACAAATAAACAAGGTTATATAATCACTGCGAATAGTTTACTGATGACTTGAGTGCTTAGATATGACTCTTTAATAATATTTTTGAATTCTTTTAGCCCCGGGTATTGGTCCCGGGTATTTCAATGTGAAACAAAACAAATACTGTATTTGACAAATAGTTTCTGTGGTTTTCCTTTCAATACATTTAACCACTGATTCATAAAACGCAGACACAAATGATTTAGTAACCATACATTTGGCAGTGGAGTTGCATATTTTGACCTGGTCAATAGTCTAGTTTATAATTTTGATAAAAATTTATATTAGTTAACCAAGTTTCAATTTCAAGATAATAGTCAGTTAATGATTTACTAAATCAGTTTTTGATAACATTTAACAAATGAGTTATTTTTATTATATTTTTATTATCATATATTGTAATAAAAACTTTGAGACACATATAAAATACATCAAAATATTAATACAAATGATTAAAAATAAGAAATGTTTTAATAGTTGTGTGAAAAATAGGTATACTTTGAGTGAAACTAAACCAAAATGTCTGTAGAGTTGGCGGAAAAGTTTTTGCGGACAAAGAGTTTTAAGAAAAAAACTTTAAATAAAACGAAAGAATTATTTGAATGTGATTTCAATACTAAATTCAAAAACAGAAGGATTTCAAGCATTTTTCAAATCAAAAAGAGAAAGGTCAGTAAAATGACTGTCAATTGTATCACAACTTTGATTATATATTTTTGTGCATTAATTCTCGTAAGTATTAATATTTTTCATTTGATTTATACAGTATTACCTTGAGTTGATTTCAATTTATATTAAAAATGATCCACCTTCTATTCAATAAAGGGTGTGTTTACTTACATTAATGGCAGTAATTATAAGTATATACAGAAACTACTGGACATTGATATCGAAAACATAGAAATAATAAAAACTATTTTAAGCATTGGTTTCATCTTTGGCTCAATTCTCAGTCCATTTGCTCTCAAACTATTCAATCGTCAAATCCTTTCAATAGTTTTGTTAAAAATCATTGCTTTCACTAATCTTTTATCATTTTTTGTGACCAATAATTGGTTTGTATTTGCGACGACTGGCCTCAAAGCTCTTTCTTTCGGTGTATTATATACGATATTAATTGCTTGGATCATTGAAATTTGGAGAAAAAACAGTGCGCCATATATTCAGGGTTTGTTATTTCTAGTATCTTTTGGTTCATTTATTACACCCTTTGTTAATAAGCAGTATATTTTTGTCGATCAAAATAGTAATAAATGTTTTGATTCACAAAACAATTCATATGAAGTGTTAAACAGTTTTGATAACAAATCTGTTGATTATTATTACAATAAAAATAATAGTAAAATACCCTTTAATTCTGGTGAAGATTATAAGACATGTCAACTGAAACTGATGTCAAATATACCCAGAATTTGTGTCTCATTTTTGGCCATTTGTTGCTCATCTTTGTTGAAAATAATAAATGAAAATCAGATTCAAAATGAAAAACAAAATCGTTTTCAACGCAACACAAGTTTTATTTCAATAAAGTATTGGAGAAAAAATTATTTCTTAATAACGGGAACGGTATTACTGTCCACATATATGGCCATTGAGTTTGCAAACTTACAATTATTGAGAATATATTCCGGGTCTTCTAGTTTTCAACTTAGCGGTAATCAATTGATTGTTAATTAATATCTGTTTTCAAAATATATTTTTATAAAATATATTTTTACAGAGAAAACAATTGAATACACAGTGCTTTCAATGTATGGATCGGTAGTTATATTTCGTTTCATTTCAATATTCCTATCGATTGTATTGAAACCACAAATACTATTAATTATTAACTTTTTTCTCATAATAACCGCAAATTTGTTATTAATTTTATTTTCAAACAATTCATTCATTATTTTATTAATTGTAAGTAAAAAGTGATTTAATATTTCACAGAATATTTGTAAACATTTTTCACTTTTCAAAGGCAAGTGTTTTAATGGGAATTGGATTCTCGTCAGCGCCGGCATCGATACTATCACATGTGGACCAACAGCTAAATATTGACAACAATGTCATTTCAATTATGATATGTTTCAGTTCAATCACATCCACAATAAGCACAGAACTGATCAATAGATTCATTAGTGAAGAGAATATTCTGTTTTATATTTCAATGAATTTTATTTCAATAATCATAGCATTGATTATGTTTTCAATGATTTGGTGCTCAAAAGTGTTGACTATTTCGGGAAGTTTTACACTAAATAGTGAACAAAATGAAAGACAATATTTTGAAAGTGATTCTCAATATAATGAGACTAATGTTGATAGTTATCAGTTGAGGGACACATCTATTGTCAGTCTCTAAACAGTTGTTACGGAAATGAAAATTAATTGAAATGAAATAAAAATTATTATAAAACTTGAAATAAATGATTAAATGGATTAAAAACTGATTGCATATTAAAAACAATAATATAATGCAAATGAATAGTAAAGTATGGCATAAAATAGACCAATTGTTTGTCATTTCAATAAAATCACATTAACCAAGGTTAGTTTTGTTTTCCTTCAAGTTCTTTAATTCCTGGACTAACTGTGCGTTTATATGAAGAAGTTCTTTAATTTCGTTACTCTTTCTCTCGATTGCCAATAATTTCCACAAAGTGTTCAATAAGTCACACAAATGAAACACATTTTCCGGAGATTTATAGGATATGACAAAATCCTTGCAAAACGGGACTAAATATAAATCAACGAGAAAGTGATAGCCAGACCTAACGATCTTTAATACGTCATCAATTCGACTCCAAGTCGTATTTGTGTTCACTTTTATCAAAATGATTAAATAAGCTTGCTTAATTATTATTTGCTAACTCACCAGCTATGCCTGGTCTATTATACCAATGTAAGCTTGTATTCACTGAATCATTGGTGATATTCATTAACTCTGTTTCCCTCATAACCTGTCCATCAGTTGTTGTTCCCATTGTTTGGACTAATAATAAATAATTTCAATGAATTCATAAAAATACAAATAAATTCAGATTTTTATAATTAAGTACTAAATGTTTTGAGCAAATATATTTAGCAAGGTCACATTTGATAATATCTAATAATTCCTATAGAGGAAGAATTATATGAAATGTGATCATGATAAATTACTAATATCTGGTAAAAAAAGTTTTAATTATTTTAAAATTAAATATAAATGAAAATGAATTACCTTTTGTTGGCTTAATAGCACATCCATTCACTGTTGTGATTGTGGTTTCGGTCACAGTTCTCATTATAGTCTTCATACACAATGGGTGCAAAGGAGTTGGTATTAGAGATGTAGACATTCCTGTAATTATAAAAATCAAATCAAAACATAAAAATTATTTTAAGTGTCTCACCAGTGGTTGACCCGGAGTTAATCGACCCATCGATACGTGTATTTAGGTTTAAATCAGTATTAAGTTTGTCTGTTCTTGAGTTGACATTTGATTCAATCACACAATTAATTAAAGACAAAAATATGAATATAATATTCATTTTAATTAATAATTTGTTTAAAATATAAATCAAATCAAATATCAATGCAACAGAAAAATCCTTTTCAAAAGAGGTTTCAATTAATTAAACAAAATATCATTTAATATCAAAATATGAGAACAGTTTCAACCATTAATGAGTTAAACGATTAAATAATTATACCTGGGTTATCTACTCAATACTGTACTTTCAAATAAAACTAACATTTTATCAAATATTTTATCAAAATAGATGTAAATATTAAAATGAATTTGTAATTTGAAATATTATTTAATAAACTCTTACTTTATTTTCTGTTTGTGATTATCAATATTTCCATAATTAACAATGTCATTTAGTTTTACATTCAATTCATTTGTTGAATCATTTTTATTATATTTCAATCTTTGAATTGTATTATTAGTTTCAATGATATTCAATGAAACATCTGTTGATATAATTGAAACTATTTTAACAATAATTAACAAAAGAGTTGAGAATTTTCTTAACATTTTTCATATAAAAGATAATTTCTATTCATTTATCAAATCAAAAGTGAATTCAAATGAATTAAACTAAAAATATTTTGTGAATATATGTCTTAATCTTATATTTCCTGATATTTAATCTCAAAATAAATCTTTTAATCATTGAATAAACTAAAATTGTTTTATAATATGTTAATCCCTGGTCCCTAGCTTACTGTATGTACTTCTAAGGGGGATATGGAAAATGTTTTGCATCCATGTAATCAACAAAAAAAGAAAAATTTGAATAAATATTTAATTAATTAAAAACTCATTAATCAATTGAAACTTATTTTTACTTTAAATCAATATTTTTATCAATAATTTATTGCAACAATAGTTTAAGTAATTACTAATTATTAATAAATGCTTTCATTATTAGACTAATAATTATTGAAACCATTTATTGTACTTTAATTTATGTCACGATTAATAAGAAACTAATTATTAAATCCATAGAAACATAGGATTTGAATGAAAAATAATATTTTTGTATTCATTTGAAAACAATTATTGAATAAAAGTATAACAAATAATTTGTTTTAATGAGAGGTTAAGTGCTTTAGTTATGAACCGACTGTCGGGACCACAGATTTTGGTCACTCAGGCGTCTGAAGAACAAGAAGACAATAATATTAAACTAAAATTGATTAAAGTTTTTGATTGGATCTGTAAATAGCAATAGATATTTGTATTCATTAAACTAAACCTGAATTTTGTTTTGAAAAACAGTTTTGTTGTTCACAATAACCCTGATATGGATCTCAGCGCTGACCAGAACCTGTCCGGAAAAAGGGATATTGATTGGTGTGGTATCCACTGTAGTGGTGTTAACCCTATTCATAATCATATACAAAGTGGGGAAATGGAGGTTCAGTGCTAACAAGGAGTTAGAGAACAGTAAAGTTGTCTTTAATTTTGATAAACTATTGCCTAAAAAACGTAATTCTGTTTTGTCTGACAATAGTTTGAGTAATACTTAAATTAATTTCATTTTTAATTATTTAATCGTTTGTTAAATAAAACTGTTTTTCATTTCAATTGATTTCAATGAATGAATGAATGAATTATTTGACAACTAATTCATGTGATTCTGTAATTCACTTAAAATGATATTATTTATTATAAAACAGCAATTTTATTGAAAAATTATATCATTGAAACGCTCCAGGTAATTATTTGTTAAGTTTATTGATATTTTATCAAAAATATAAAAATTGTATTTTATTTCATTGAAAATAATAATTATATTTAAAAGAAATCATTGATTTTTTGGACCACTTTTTCTGAACAAAACTCTTCAGTGATTTCATCGATGTTTTCCAATTTGATTCTGTCCTCCAATTCCTGCATTGAAAGTGAAATTTTAGTTCAATTCTCAACCCCTGACCCCTGTATTACAACAAACCTTTTCCGGAAGAAAATACAAATCAGTGAAACGATTATCACTTTCGGACTCATTATTATTGTCTTTATATTCATTTGGTTTAATAATCAGTAGTTTTCCACTCATCTCAAGGAATTTCTGACCAAGGTTATACGCTATTGAATTGAACTTCTTCTTCATATTCAAGCGATAATTAATCAACAGTTTTGCTCTTTTGATACTATTTTTGAGCACTTCATCCAAATCCTTGCTAATTAAAGACTGACCCCCGAACTCTCTGATATCATTGGCTAGTTTGGCCACTTTGGTGTCAAAATCTCTGTTAGATCTGAGATCTCTTTTGAACTTTTCCTGCGCTGGTTTGGGAAGGGTTTTCCAAAATGACTTCAACGACATCTCCAGAAAGTCTTCGTCGGACAGTATCTTATCGTCTAAATTCAGTTCTGCTATACAGTCAATGAGAACCGCTTTACCGATGGGTGCTTTGGGCAACATCTTCACTATAATAGCCCCTCCATTGTCCAGAGTTCCCAAAACATCATAGTTTCCATTTGGCGACAGGTGTTTCAATAAACTCATAAAATATTTGTAAATATCTTTCAATGAATTGAATTTTTCCAACTCTAGAGTCCAATTGAGACCAATCACCGGACGCTTCATCCTCTCAGCCAACGGTTCCAGTGATGCAAATATGCCATCAATTGGTGGCAAAAAATATATTGGTTTACCGTTTTTAACGGCATTTAGTTTTGTATACCTTTCCGATGGTATAATGAATTTATATTTACTTAACTTAGTTCTGGAAATCTTAATCTCTTCTGAATATCTCTTCAGTTCTTGGATTTTTCCGGCTTCGAAGTCCTTCAACAGTTTAACGGTAATGAACTTAATGTCATTCAAAGCCACTTTGATGTCGTAATCCCTTTCCAATCCCTGTTGCAGTTCCACCGCAAACATAGACTCCATACCAATCTCTCCCAGATTTAGATTATCGGGTGTTGTCTTGGGATCGATGCCAAGCGATGACCAAATCTGAGCCACAATTTTCGCTTCTTTAGTACCCGATTGTAAAAGTCTCTTAGCCCTAACCTGAAAGGGAATGTCGTTTTCAATTGTCTACTAATTAATTGGATTAGTCTTACATAACATGAAACGACTGAATGTTGTGTTTGAAGTAATTTATCCAAAGTATCCAAACATGAATTGATTCTCTGTTTCACAATACCCGCCAAAGAATGCATTTCCATATCCGCTATAACCCCGACGTCACCGATAGGTCCCCACTGTATGGCCAGACCGTGTAAGCCATCCCTTCGTCTCTGTTCACAAATGCGTTCACATATTGAGTTGGCGTAACCATAGTTGGATTGTCCGGCGTTTCCTTTACCACAAGCGACGGATGAGAAGACAACAAAATAATCCAAATCTAAATCCAATTCACGACTGATTTGATCCAAATTAACAAAATTATTTGCTTTTGAATCAATAGTTTCATTGAATTTATCGATTGAGTGATTCTCAAGAAGACAATCATTGAGAACGAGTGCCAAATGAAAGACACCACCGATTGTTCCCAATTGTTCCGCTTCTTTAAGCAGTGCTTTTGTGCCTTCAATGGTATTTGTATTAAGTGTTGAAACCATTGCTTGGATTTCAAACATTTTGTATTCCTTTCCCAAAGACTCCAAACGCTGTAA
>JAQGAT010002030.1:0-10276 GCA_034687845.1 Pantelozetes paolii | reverse complement strand
GAAATAGTTCAATGAGTTCATAGGAAAGGTATACAAAAATAGGGAATCGATGTTTGTGTTTGCCATCGATGGCCTCACTTTTATATTTTTAAAAACTTTTAAACTTAAGAAATGATTTCAATGTTTGAGATATTCTACAAAATAATTCTCACTAAAGGGTGAAATTAAAGATTTTTTATATCACCTTTTTATCCTGTTTTAATTGATCTTTTAAACATGACCTTGTTATATCTTTATCACAAATTATTATAATTTTATGGTTATTATTAATAAAGTAATTAAAAATCAATTTAATTGAATAAAAGTTAATATTTGTGTGATTTTTATGGATTTTAATTAAATAACGATTTGATTGAATGTTTGGTCGTTTAGATGTCTGACTGAATCCAAAACACCCTTCCATTGGAATGAATTCGCTGTTGCGTGGGATGTGATGGAACAGATCAGACGCCCAGGGATTTAATAATTAGTGATTCACAAACACCTTCTTTGCTGAAGCCATAAATGTCTGTCCAATCGAGTGCTTCGGTCTTGTATTGACGCAAACTTTCAGAAATTGATTTGATTTTTGTTATAATTTATCGCATTTTCATTGAAATACAAAAACAGTTTGAAATTATTGTTTAGTTTTGAGTGAAAAGCTGTTAAATAAGGAATGCCTTCAAAAGTGAGTTTAAAATGTCTTGAAATGAATTCAAGATTAAATTAATTATCGATTGATTTGAAAACAATTTTAATTTTTGATAAATAATTATTCATTTCTTTTAATAAAACAATAATTTCTGTCAATTAATGACAATTCTGTGAATATATTGAAGTGATTTCATGAAAAATATTGCTTTCTTATAGTTTGTCAGAGGGAATGGGTGTCGAATACACGGCAACACAAGTATCAATCAAAGCAATAATTATTTACACCAAATCCAATCAACACCAACCCAGGTATGTCTTCATTAAAATTGTATTCAAACTATTTGTCATTTAAACTGTGTATTGTCATAACAGAGAAGAGGACCAATCGCTGCAGAATTTTCGAGTCCTGGACCGGCTATAGTGCTGTTGCCCTCGGCTTTTGGTCAGTTGTCTTGTTTTCATTTTCATTTTAACCAAAAAACCTTATTTTCACTAAAAATTTTTGTTTTCAAATAATATTTGTTTAATTGAAAACCTTTTATGAGTCAGTAGTTTACGAACAACTTCTTTGAAAGTGAATTTAAATTAAAGACCTTTAATGCCATAAATGGACAGTTAGTACAAACAAATTAAAATACAAAACCTGTTTTCAGTCGTGTTTTAAGATTAAGGACCTCTTTGTATGGCATGAAAAACAAATTGATTTACAATAGAGTTATGTTTTAATTAGTTATTTGTTTTTTAAAAACTTTTAGCAATTGTTGATAAATTGTAAACATTTTTATTCATTGCTATATTGTTTGCAAAAATACAATCAAAAATTGGTTTAAAGATTCATTGAAACGTGTTTTGCATTAATTGTTTAAAAAACACAATAATTGTTTAAAATATAGTTTTTTTGTTTGTAAATGAATTTCAAATCAATTGAAACCAAATATTAATATAAAAATTGTGTGAAAATTATAACACTTTTGTAATCTTTACTAAAAATTCTTAATTTATTCAAAACTATTATTTTAATGAAACTTATAATGACTTAAAACTGATATCAATTTAGGGACAAATACAAAATCCCCGGCCTATTCTTTCGGTGCCAAACATGAAGACAAAAAAGATATCAAAACTCCAGGTATTTAAATGATTGAATAAAAAGTTGAGATAAATTCAAGTTTTCATAAAAACAAAACAAAACTTCAAAAATCAATAAAACTTTGGATTTTATTATTGAAATGAATTAAAAGATTATAAGAATTGTGAAAATATGACTAAAATTTGTTCTCATTTTCACAATTAATTCAAAGAAAAAGTTTTTATGATTTAAAGTGATTTCAATACTGATATAACAATTGAGTGCATTGATAGGCCCGGGTGAATATGACGTGGAAGGACTGACCAGAAATGGCAAAGACTGGACACCTTCAGCGTTTGTAGGGGCAAGACACAAAGAGCCAGAACCATTCAATACTCCGAGTCCTACACAATATTTTCCAGAAAAAAGTATTTATAACGCAAAGGGACGACAGGCACCCAGTTATACGTTCGGGTATAGGGTACGGGTCATTCAATTGTATTTATTATAAATCGATTTATATCTTAAATATTTTGTTTTAATAAATGACATAATAATTGACACCTTTTCCACACTTTACACCCTTTACTATGTCTTTACATCTATTAACACCCGAAACAAACAAAAAAGCATAGATTTGGAGGAAAGGGAGGAAATGGAGGAAAGGGTGGAAATTTAAATATTTAATGATTTTAATGAATGTTTTAATTTTCAATAAACACACTTAAGGCCAAAGACTCAGTGATTGACATCACACCAGCGCCGACAGCTTACAACGTTCCCGAACCCGACGCCTATAAGATTCAAAAGCAACCGATGTATACATTTAGGCTTAAAACTGAAATACCTTGCGATAAGACCCGAAAACCCGGTCCCGCAGACTATAAGACAGAAAAGGTCTTTCAATTTGTGATATATTTAACAATAATTGAAAACTTTTTAATAATTTTCAAAAATGTTTTCAAAAATCTTAAACAAAGTTTTAATTTTCTAAATAATTTGACTAAAGGTTTGGATCGACAAAAACAACTCTCCAAACGTGACATTTGGTTCCCGTCCCTCCCCTTTCGCCCATAGCTTTTGAATAATGAAAATCTGAATCACTTTTTGATGTTTTAAACAAAACTTTATTACCGATAATATTGTTAACAATTTTGTCCTAAATTTATAAATAATAACAGAAATAATGCTTTCATTTATTGTTTCTTTGATTTTGTAGTAAAACTTATGATAAAAATGATTCACAAAATAACAAAACATTTTATGAATTGATTACTAATTGTTTGCTTTAATAATGATTTCCCGATAAAACCAATTAATTAATGGCTTTTTAAAAACAGTCTTAAAAAATGACATTTCATTTCAATATTTACATTAAAATTGAATTTATTTTTCATATTATTGTAAAAATTATTTCCGAATTGTATTTTGAATTGAATTTTCAACTGAAAAACAGATAAACAATTGTTTTGTTACTTTAATTTCAAATTTATTTATGACATGACTTACGACTAAATAATAAATCGGTTTTCAATATCCGCCGTATTTTTCCTGAAATACAGAAAAACACTTATTATTATCAGAACTCAATCAAAAACACCATTACTTGAAGCGAAGACATGACATTTGTGGCCAAATTTGATAGCTTTCCGGCCACTTGTGTGACGCCGTCGCGAACGCCTTCTTTGATATCATAAAGATTTGGTCCATTGAATGAACTCAACGATGACTTTGAGGTTTGAGGCACTGATCGGCCGAAGAAGTCATCACTACTTATACTATTAGAGCCTTCAAAGCGGTTTAATGTCGTCCTCTGTTCGTACTGTTCGGCCAATCAGTAAATTAAGACAATTATCACAACCAAATCAATGGTCACTTACGTCCAGATCTTTTTTGCCGCCGAAGAACTGGTCAGAAGAGATGGCCTTTGCATTACCGAACTTCTGTTGCGCATCAGTTCCGTGAGAATCGGTTTTTATTTCTTGTGATTTTTGAGAACTTCTATAAAAATTGATTAAAAATTGAAACCCAAAAGCACCGGTAGATTGAGACTAACCTCGAGTGTTCAAAATCAATGGTTTCTATAGTATCTAAAATATCGGGCTTTTTCTCAGTAGGTTTGTCCAAATCATTCCAGAGGTCATCGATATCATAGTCTTCACGTGATTTGAAGTCAGATTTACCGAAAGGCGTGTCTTTGTATTTGGGAGGACCTGAGAAGAAGCCCAACTCTAACATCATTAACTCCCGTTCCATATCTTTGATTCGCGAGCTCTTCGATGACGATGAAGAAGATGACGAAGATTTAGGGTTTGGTATCTGTTCTATGGTCTTCATATCAGAAACAGCGGAATGGGATATAGAGTTGCCTTTACTTCGGGCGCTATTAAAGCCCATTCCGAGTCTTTCCAATTGATTGGCTTTGTTTGGATCAATGGATCGCATCTTCTCTTCGGTTTGTTTTTGTTTATCACTTAAGTCCTGATACGCCAAACGAATCGATTCAACCGTTTCTATGGTTTCCTCTTCTGTTAACGGCTTTTCATTTTTGCCGATATTGTCCTTCAATTGATCCGCTTTTATGGCGTCTTCTTCTAACTTATTAAAGTCTGTCTGAACCTTCTGAGCGCCCAAACCTTTTTTGGCCCCAATCTGTCAATTAAGACAAATATTGATTATTTTGTCAAACATTTTGTGCGAAATATTTTATGTAAAGCTTTAATGGATTTAAAACTAAACTCAAACTTATTTTCAATTACTTTCGCAGAACTCATAAGAAATTGAGAGTCACTTAAGAAGTACTTCAATCGCAGACAGTTTTGCGGTAAAAATCAATCATTATATCAATCGGTAAAACAATTACCCCTTTCTTAGTGGCCGTCCTTTTACTAGCAATTTGTGACGCCTTATACTCTTTGGCCGAACTCTCAGTCGAGAGACTGACGTTAGGACCGACGGTGCTATCGGTGACTGTCTTTTGAGACTTAAAGGAATGGCTGACCGAAGACACGGAGTTTTTAGGCACTGATTCTTCGTTTTCGTGTTCCGACCAGAAGTCTGAATGACTTGTGTCGGACACAGGAGTGGGAGGATTGTTAGACGAAACGATCGGCAAATCAACACAATTGCCATACATTTTGAGGCTATTGGCCACCAGTTGTGTCAATCGGTCTCTATATAGCTGTGCCGCACGACTCGTATACTTCTGTTGAGCGTCTTTTGTGGTACAGTTGTGTTCAACGAAGAATTGGTGCTAAATATTGATAACAATGTTATTATAGGAACAGATGTTTAATGTTTACCAACACTTACAGCACTGGCATTGCCTCCCAATTGCATTGATCTCAATTGACTCCATGTCCACTTCGTGTCCAACTCCGACGACCGCACAAACGAAATGTGGACACCGAGTGACCGATGGACTGCTGAACAGTCAATGCATATGAAGACCCCATACGTGGCCGATACCCACGACGGACCTCTTTGGCCGCAATCAAAACATGACTACAAATGCAAACAATTTTTGTCATTTAAATCAAAAATATTTATAAAATGTTTGAATAAATGATAAATTAATGGCAATTAATGTCATCTCAAATGACGTGGCTTTCAATCAGTGAATGATAGTTAAGACCTAATTATCATTTAATGGTTAACTAATGAGACAATGGATGACAACCTTATTGGCGGTATTGGCCTTAAGTTTGGCGAAGACTGAGTTCAGGTCCTCTTTGGTCGGGAAGTCGTGGTTTGCCATCACTTCTGCTGTTGTGTTGAGTCCAGAGTTGACGCACTTCTGAGACAATAAGCACTGCTTTTAGAGGTGTTTACGGTTTCGCACTCTATCTTCACAAATAACGTTACCTTTCATTGCCTTTCATTGTGTGGTCAGTGATAGTCACTAATAGTGAGTGAATGCGAGTCAACACTAACTCAACACTAATTCAAACTTTTTTGTCAAAAGTGATGCACAAAAAAGACTTCAACTTTTGAAAACACGTCAGCTCTGAGGCTGAACTACTAAATAAACCACCAGGTTCATTATATAGGATAAACAGGATCAAACCAATTATTAACTATTAGTCTATCAAAGGGTTTTAAATTTTATTGAAACTTGATACATTATACTGCTTACATTAAAAATAAACAAGGCAAATGATATAATATTTCTCAATAAGTTACTACATTTATATTGATCTTGTTCACATTTATATTGATCTTGGTCTTTTCAAATAGAGTTGTCATAAAAAAAAGTCAGAGTTTTGTTTGAATTCAATATTTTTTATAATTTCGTCAAAAATCTACAAATTTTTGAATTCAGTCTTCAATTCAATGTTTATTCCTATAAGTCATGCAATCATTCAATCATTTGTGAGATTTTTGTGCACTTTTATTGATGTAGTGATTGACTGTCATTGAATGTCATTCCTATGAGAATTGAAATAATCGTTGATTTAATTAGTCATTCAATAGACGACTCATTTTGTAATCAAAACATTAATGTTATCTCAGCTGTAATTGTAATCAAAGAGCACTGGTATTCCAGTTTCCCAATCCCTATAGTGTTTGCATCAATAGAGCGGAATCTATGCATATATCGTCTGTTAATGAATAGTTTCAGTATATTCTGGCAACTGTTGAACACTTGCAAAGAGGAACAGATGAGGTGTTAAATTACCCATTCATATACCCATTCCTATACTCCTTGATACCAGTGTTGGCCCAAAGTCTGGGCCAAAAACCCTCAAATCCCAGAATTAAATTCAATTTTGAAAGTCTTATAAATTCTCTCATGTTTTTACATTCGGGTAACTTTTAGAGCACAGGGAGTCAAAGGTCTTCAGTTAGGGAGGGCTGACACTGTCTGTTGTATATTCCAGAGAACGGCATTCTCCAAGAGTTGGGGAGAAAGTGGAGACAGTGTTTGAAAATCATTGAATGTTTTTTATGAAGTCCTCTCCAGATGTTGTACTTATGTTGTACTTCACGACTCAATACTTACTTTCAATCTCTTCTGTAATCAATACAGATCTACAGATCTTAATGTTTTTCATCAGTAATGTTGAAAATCATGTTTTAAGCATTTCAGGGGTAAGGGATAAGGGGTTCAGAGTTAAGGGTCAGAAAAGTTTTAGAAGTTTGCATAAACTCTTATCAAACAAAAGAGCAGTCGTTTCCACGAAATCTTCAATTTCTGAGATTTACTCGTTTTCACTGAAGTTTGCGTCAGATTTTCAATAATATTTTCAATTCAATTAAAAATCACTTAATTTTTCACTAAATTTATTGAACATTAAAATCAAATAACAATAAAAACAATTAAAAATTATTTCAAAATATTTACAATTTATGACAAAATATTACAATAAATATAAATCTTATATAATATTCAATATTATTGTTATAATAATAACATAAATATCTGTTTCTCTATCACTAGAGAAACATTTGGCATCTAATTGTCACTGAATATAGTCTGAAGTATAGGCACTTTAGAAGGGAATCAAATTCAGAGTTATATAATAAGGCACTCAATAGGAAAGACAGTTTCAAATTACTTAAGACTTATTCAATGACTAATTGTTTTAATAGTTTCCGAAAGAAATGCATTTAAATATTGAAAATCAATTCAAATGTGAAAAACATTAAAATATTTTTTGTTCGTTTGATTAATGCTTGAGATCTTCTGATCGGAAGGAAAGACAAGATTTGAAGTTTTGCACAGAAATTGTAGTTTTGAATAAAAATATGATTTCATTTAATGCAGACTTTGTAAGGAATGGCACCAATTGTTGAGCACTTGTGTTGAATGTGATTCAAATGAAGTTATGTTAGAGTTTTACAAAACTTGAAGTTTGGAAACAAATGACAGTGAAGTGAAAGAAACCTAAAATGCATTGAATTTTCAATTAATTTCTTAATTAACTGCAGACAGAGTAGACCTGGAATATAGTTTCAATACATACCGGGTCTCATCATATTTCTTATCAAAGCCATCGATGGATAGAGTATTGAATTCATTTCCAAGTCTTGAATAACTGAAAGTGATTTGTTGTGAAAGGGAGTTATGTTTGAGAAACTTCATGGGCTCTAAGTGTGAGTGCATTCTCGAGATTACAGTCAAACGTTTTGAGAGCAAGTGCTCGACTATGTATCCGAGAGTGACGTCGTCGGGCAGTCGTATCTTTTCGCCTATAGAAATAAATTTGCCGCCGCTGGCGATCGGGATCATTTTGAGCGCCAGTGCACGACTCAGACAAAAGCCGGCGCCTCCCGTGGCAAACATGAATTTTGTTGTTTTGCTGGCTTTTGACCCGCGATTATCGCGATTCACGATTTCCAGGGGCTGTCTGATACTTGGTTTCCCCAAATACCAGTCCTCTAATGGATTAAATTGTCGCAACATTTGGACCAATTGAGGAACGTTTACATAATTATCGTCATCGAAGTGACAGAACCATCGTTTGGTGCTCTCAATGAATGTATCAAATTCTACACTCATTTTACAGCACAAGGCCTTCCTATAAGTGATTCAATCAAACAGTCATTAAAGGCATCACAAAATCACAATAAATCTCAAATTCAACACAAAATTGTTGTGAAAATAAAAATTTAGTTTATTTTTGTTAAAACTTAACAAAAGATCATAAGATTTGAAATAATTTGAATGAATTTGTAATTAACTATAATTTAAATGTTATAATACTTTAACACTTTTGTAATAATTAGAATATTGCATTTTTAATTTCAGTTTTCCGAAGGCACTGAAATATATAGTTTGATCGCGATGTGTATGTTTGTGTGTGTGTGCCCCCCCCCCCCACTGAAGGGAAAACCCCTATGGGGATTTAACATGGAATTCTCTATAGGGATTTAACATGTGTTTTTTGGATGAGAGCAGATCTTTAATGGAAGTTTAACATAGGATTATTTTTTCTCTATTTTCAGATTTTTATATTTTTGAAAATATTTAGATTTCGTTTTTGGAAAATCAATAAAATATTTTTAGGAATAAGTAATCAAATGATTTAACATTAATACTAATTCCCTTTACTGAAAACTGAAATTATAGGCTTTCACTCATTCCTTGTTTTGTTATATTTTTATAACTTCTAATAAATACTGAAAACAATGACTCGAATGAACAAAATATGCAAAAAAAAGTAAAACTAAAGCAAAAATCCATAAAATATTTTGTGTTTTGCTAAAAATAATTTTAAACTTTCATTTATTGTTGAAATTTTAACAAATATTTCTCTCATTGTGTAATACAATTGTATTGTAGTTTTGGATTAACAGTAAAGAGCACCTGCACTGGCACTGGAAGTGTATTTCACTCCAGGACTAAAAATCTATTGAAAAATTTACTCCAAATATGTAGACAATTGTTAGAATCAGACATATTATGAGATTTTTCACAGAAAATAAAAACTAAATTTTGTATTGAATTATATTTTTAGAGAATTCAACAAAAGATTAAATGAATATCTTTTGGTGAATGAGATTTTAAACTTAATTTTCAATTATTGCATGAATTTTGTCTAAAAATCATTTTCTTTGTACTAAAAAAGTGAACGAATATTCAAATTGTTATCAAAATCTTGTTATCAATGAAATGATTTGTAATTATCTTAGGCTTAGAGTGCAATCAATTTGATCCATGAGTTAGACTTTGAGACAAACTTTCGCAGAATAAACAAAGAATATAAAAAAGTCTGAAATATTACCAAATCTTCTCTAAATATCGATATTATTGTGAATACAGATCTGTATTTGTGTTTAAAAAATAATTTTATATTTTT
Source organism: Pantelozetes paolii (assembly GCA_034687845.1). NCBI lineage: Eukaryota > Metazoa > Arthropoda > Arachnida > Sarcoptiformes > Oribellidae > Pantelozetes > Pantelozetes paolii. The sequence continues at coordinate 772 of JAQGAT010002030.1, read as the reverse complement.
ATATAACTTTAGAAAAACTGAATCAAAATCTCTAATAATATGTCAATTATTGGCACCACAACCGGTGCTGTTATAGTTGACAACCCACTAATATCCGCCTCATTTATCCCCTCTTTGGTATGAATAAGACTATTATACGAAAGAGAGCACAAACGAGAGCGCAGTTAGCATTGAGTGTTACGCTAATAATGAAATAACAATTATCTGACGACTAATGCAAACAATTAAATGTATTTGTGATTCGCACTAATGTTTACATAAAATAATCACTTCATTAACTGTTTGTGATTTTATTTCTCATTTCTTTTGTCCACAAAATAATCTCAAGATTTCAAACAATAATTACATGTTTTTAATTTCAGTTTTCCGAAGGAACTGAAATATATAGTTTGATCGTTTTGTATGTGTGTGTGTGTGTGTGTGTGTGTGTACCCCCCCCCCCCGCTGAAGGGAAAAAGCCTATGGGGATTTAACATGGGGTTCTCCATGGGGATTTAACATAGGGGTTTCCGATGAGCACTCATTTTCAATGGGCGTTTAACATGGGGCTCTCTATGGAGATTTAACATAGGGGTTTCCGATGAGTACACATTTTCAATTGGTCTTTACTATGGGATTTTCTATGGAGATTTAACATAGGGGTTTCCGATGAGTACACATTTTCAATGGGCGTTTAACATGGGATTCTCTATGAAGATTTAACATAGGGGTTTCCGATGAGTACACATTTTCAATGGGCGTTTAACATGGGGTTCTCTATGGGGATTTAACA
>JAQGAT010002029.1:0-10284 GCA_034687845.1 Pantelozetes paolii | reverse complement strand
CGTTGTCCTCTTCTTCGTCAGAATATATTGAAAGTGAAGACAAGAAATCGTTTTATTATTATTTAAATCAAATATTTTGTCAATTCTCACAATATTTCCAATAAATGTATTCATCATACGATGGGTTAATAATGGTTGAGATGATGAAACGCTTAATGAATTTTAAAATGCCATTCAATATCCAGATATTGTTTTTAAAACAATATTTCTGACAAACCATGGAAACCCCCAAATATATGCAATGTATGATAAATTCCTTTTTAAATCCAATCTAAATAATAAATTTTCTCAAATTAAATTCATAGTGTATCAAAACTAATTAATAATGACCTTGTGCATTCTAGGTTTTATTATATTAATCCTAAAAGAGTTACATATTTGATGATATGTTTGTAATCACAATAACTAAACATTAAATGACATCCAAAACATATTAATTGCTATAAAAATCAAAGAATTCGTTTAAAGTAAACACAAATACATTCATCTCTTGTTTGGCATTAATTATATCCTATTTTGTAGTCATTATTCAAACAACAAATGATTTTATTTATTGTAAAAAAACAATTTTGTCGATTGATATATGAAATGTCATTTCAAATAATACTATTGAAAACATAAACCATTTATTCATTATTTGATGTTTTGTTCATAATATTTGTCAATCATTTCAATGTTATGTTGATTTCATGTTTGCATTTAATGTATATCATATACACTAATACTCAATACAGTATGAGAAAAAATTTACATAAAAATAATTAAATCGTTGAAACAATTTAATACCAAAACAACATTACCTACACTAGAAATATAAATTATGTTTACGTCCGAGAAATACGTGAAACCATTGTTTCAAACTCTTATAACTTCTTCGTCTGACCACCGATTTCGGTGTTTAAGACATCGATAGAAAGAGTTATTATTAGGCTTTTGAACGACTTATTCAAAGACAAAATAAATTCATTTATTTGTTCAGAAATGACAATAAACTAAATGACAATCAAAATAAAAAGCAACAAAAAGTAAGTTTACGTTTAAAAAAATGAGACAATAAGTGGTAATAATGGCAAACAAACTGCAGATCAATAGGAAGTGTTTCTGCCATTAGCTTTGATGACCTCTTCCAGACGTTTGGGAGCACTTTTGATAAGATTTTAAATGTCTTGTTGAGGAACGTTATCCCAAACCTCATGAATGGCAGCTCTGAAGATAGCAATGCTTTTCCTCTTAGTCTTTGGGATCTGACGGTCGATATAATCCCACACATGTTCAATGATGTTGAGGTCATGGCTCTGAGATGGCCACTGAAGACATTCCACGTGATTATCACTTAACCACTGTTTAGCTAAACGTGAGATATGTTTGGGATCGTTGTCTGATTGGAAGATAAACTTGTCTTTGATTCCCAGTTCTTCGGCCGATTGGATCAAATGGTTGGAAATGTATAATTTCAGTTTTCAAATTAAGTTATAAGTATATTAAGTGTTATATACTGTAGTTTATATTTTAAATTATTTCACAACAATAATTTTCAGGATAAGAAAACAGGGGCTTAACTGCTATTATACAATAGGGCAATTGTTTGTCAGTCGTAGAGGACATGAAATCTATTGCTTTATTAATAAAAATAAATTGTTTTCCAGTCGTAGAGGACATGAAATCTATTGCTTTATTAATAAAAATAAATTGTTTTCCAGCCGTAGAGGACATGAAATCTATTGCTTTATTTGTAAAAATAAATTGTTTTCTAGTCGTAGAGGACATGAAATCTATTTTTTTATTAATAAAAATAATTGTTTTCCAGTCGTGGAGGACATGAAATGAATTGCTATATTAGTAATAGTCATACGATATTTATTAATTAGTTACTATGCGAGCGACCTAAATATCTGATTGGCTACTAATTGTTATTCGTCTTTTCAACATTAATCTCAATTGGTTAATAATTTTTAATTAAATATATAAAAGCTAAAACTTACTTTTATCTTCTATTGGTATCATATTTAATGTACATTTATGTCATGATATTAATATTAAATAAAAGTTTTGTAAATATATACTTGTCTAGAGAAATGATGGTTCTCATCTTAATTGCATTTATATTTATTAATAAATGAACATTAATGATTCCATAAGGTATGTCCTCATTAAGTTTAAAATACCCCAAATTTCCTTATTATTGTATATTTTAATAATATTAATATTAAGTCAATTGATATCAAAGCTCATATCTTTAAAAAGTTTAAATCAAATGATTATTCAAAGTGTTTATTATATGTTTAGTAAAATTATATTCATTACTAATTGTTGTAATATTTCTTAAGTGATTAGAAGAATATTATGTCAATTATATTCACAATCATTACTATCACTATTAGTGGGCGTTACTGAGATAACATTGATGTATTTCAGGAATCCATTTGTGACAAAAACGGCTAGATCAATCTATTGATCCACTGTTTTAACCCCAATCCTCTTTATCTTCTTTATCCTCTTTAGTTGACTCAAAATGTATTGTAGATTTGATATCAACATAAACCCATTAAATATATTTCACTATTAACTATGTTTTCATCGGTCAAATTAGCTCTCCGTTGGTGAAATAAATTTCGAATTGAAAAAATTATTTCTTTGTCTAGAATTCAGGAATTTTATTGAAAACTAGTTTTAGATATGAAATGCAAATAACATTATATACTACTTAATCCCTACAAGTGTTAAACACTTCTCAAATATTTTGAAAGTCCTATCAAACCTTAACGATAACTTAAATTAATTTTGAATATTAATTATATATTTATTATTTGTTTAGCAATTGATTTCAATTGTTTTCTTATAGTTTTCAACAATTTATTTAATATCTCAAAAAAATAAAATAAATTTTGAAAGTATTGTATTTTAATATTATCTCAAATAACGATAAATTGAATACACTTTTAATTTTTTAAAACAACTAAATAAAAGTTTTATTTTATTTTCGAATATATTTATATACAAGAGTAACACAAGTGATCCCTAACTTATTACTATCTATTATTATTTGCTTGTTTAGTGAAGGCTTATTTCTTCCATCTTTTATTTAATCAACATCATTTAACTTTTATTTAAATTTAGTTATTTAAAGATGACAACATTGAGAAAGCAACCAGTTCCTTCATTTAATGAGGCGATGAAAAAATTGAAAATAGGAATAAAACCATTTGTAGAAAGTGAAGAAGAGTTGAAGGAGTTATTGGAAATTATAGAAGAAATTTCAAGACCAGATGGCATTGGCTATAAATTGCATAGTCTTTTGGAGTATAAATCATTGCAAACATCAAATTGGAAAACATATGATTGGGTAATAGAAAAGATGCACCTTGGTAGCCAACAATCAAGATTTATGCTAAATGTGGCACCAATTTTCATTGACTTATCACATGAGAAGGTTCAAAATGAAGAGATGGTCATTGAATTTATCACTACATTGATTTTAAGTGTAATTGAATTCAGAAATCTTATTAAAAATAATATTAGTCCTGAAACTGGAGAGAAATGCGAGAAAACTGATTCTAATCTAGATCAATATTGTAAAATATTTGGTTCCACTTGTATACCCGGGTATAAAAAAGATTCATTCAGTTTTGGGAATATAGATAGAAATAATATCTCAATAATAATCACTCGTTTGAATCGATTCAATAAATTGAGTTTAACTCAGACTCAAGATATTAAGACTATTATTCCTGTCATCCAATCGGCAGTCGATTATATAATAAAGCAAAGCATTTGTAATCCTATTCCGGTCGGCATTCTTACAGTCCTTCCGCGAAACGATTTATTCACTGTTTTTCAATTATTAGACAAAAAGGATTTGAAATCAATTATAAAAAGTGAATTTATTGTTAACATCGATCACGTGATTGACACCAATGTTGACAGAGAAGAATCGTATTATGATCTTATATCAAGATATTTAAATAAACCTGATCTTGAAAATCTAGGCAATCGTTGGAGCGATAAATCACTTCAATTGATTGTAATCGTCAATAAGAGCATAAGCAGAATAATAGGAACTGGATTGAATTGTGAGCATGCTCTATTTGATGGATTGACTTTGGTGAAGTTCATGGAATACATAACAAATTATATGCGTTCACATAAATTAATATTTGAAAAATCTATTGTTTACAACAATATCTCAGAGATATTTCATTTCACTCCTGAAATCAGTAATACTTTAAACAATTGGATACAGATTTCAAAGAAAATCTACTCAGAGTATATCTACAAACCAACGTGTGGATTTGAATACAATGATTACGGCACAGAGTTTATCAAAAGTGTTGATTTACGGGTCGACTCGTGGGTGCAGTTAGCGATTGCACTGTCATTGTATAGATTAACTGGGAATTTGACTCAAATATGTGAACCAACAAATATGAATCACTATCTCTTTGGGAGAGTATCATTAGTAAATTGTACAAGTACAGAATTGCTTGACTTTGTTAAGAACCCAAATTACAATACAATGAAAATTGCAATGAATTGTCACAAGAATTTGATTAAACAATCAAAAATGGGACAAGGTGTTGGTGATCTTCTTCAGGGTAATTCAAACAAATAATACTCTGTGTGATATAAATATATTAAAATATTATATTAAAAAATAATATTAAATAGGATTTCAATGGACTTTACAAGACCTTAAAAATATGAAATGGTTTTGGGGTTTCAGTGAATATGTTATCGAAAAGCCAATCAAAGAATCGGAGCATCAATTAATGGACAGATTCTTTGCAAACAAATTACTCTTGAAATATTATCAAGGTAATATGTTTGCGAGCAATTTAACGAATGAAGTGTCTATGAGTTCTGGAAAAATTCCTGTGAACGTGGAACTTAATATAAATTATATTACATATAAGATATTGAAGCAACAAGTTAACTTCTATTTGCTTGGATCAGAAGATATCAAGAATGAGTTAATTATTAGTTTAAATTTATTAAAGCATTTAGTATTGAATAAGAATTAACTAAATTTCGTTTATGATATTCACTTATATTGTAGTATTAATCCAAGGTAACCCTTTACAATGTAATGAACTTTAATTATTTAATGAACTCAAAGTTCTTCTGTTAGTTCATAAGCCTAAAAATGTAGAGATCTGTTTAATCGTTTATATTCGTAATCATTGTATTCATCAATTCATTCATTATCTCATCAATAAATGGTTTTAAAAACAATGTTTTGTTACTTTTAGTCAACCACTACTATCAGCTGTAATCTGGAATCACTCATCTTGAATCAGCCGCTCGGATCCACTCAAAGGTAAATTTTGATTCCTCTTATTCTATAAAATGCTCCACTTTATTTTATGTTTAATCTATGCTTGCATAGTTTTTATTAAATACTTAAGTTTTAGGTATTAAACTTTGGAGTAAATCATTAGACTCTGAGGTTTAGTACTGCAATATTATCGGGAAAATGCCTATTTTGGCGCATGTCTATTCTGGAAAAAAGATATAGCCGTGCAAGGTGCATTGTGGGGATTGTACAACGAAGGCTTAAAAACACTCAACGCTTAGTCTACGGCGTCATTAATTTGTATTATGTTTTTTGGCTTTTATTGATGACCTGTATTACAAAATAATAATAAAATATAAGTTTTACTTGAATCACATTTTCGCCAAATATTGAATTGATTTTGTATTCAGTTATAATTAATTGTCCAAAAATTGTTTATTTATTAATTTTTTTAAGAGATGAACTGAAGATCCAATTGAGGCCTCAACTGATTGTGATCTCAACCACATAAATATGGTATAATTAAACTTTAAATTTTTGATTCCACACTCTTTCCAAAGTATGAGACGGAATGCCATCTTTCCCTACTGTATAAGGGACAGAATAACGTCTTTCCTCACAGTGAAAGAGTTTTAAATTTAGTTGAATTATCGTAATACTTAATGGAATTAATCAAGTTACTTATAATATCTGATTAAAAAATTTAATTTATTTAATATAAGTTTTTGACATGAGGTATTAATTTAAAACTTTTATAAGAATTTAAATAGAGTTTAAATTATTTTGAAAATAGATTTTAAAATTTTAAATGGATTTACAAATGTCCTAGCTAATTTCATTACATTTACCAAATGTGTGGTTTATTATTCTTAATATACCAACATCAAAATCATTTCAATTGTAATTGTAGTATTAAAGTTATATACAGAGGGTTATCGAGAGTATAAATAGCAGTTTTTAATAAAAGTTATCTTGGTAATATTATATAAAATATTTTACATTTACATTAGAAATGATACATTGAATTGTTATCTATTAATATTGATAGAGTTAAGTCACTTTTGTGACACTACTCTCACGTAATCATCTCTTATAATATAATATTTAAGTTTACATCCCTGTAATATTTCTGTCAGCTTAACAATGCTTAGAATGAAAGAGCCTTACAAACCTAAAGGCTAACAGTTGTAATAGACATTCGTTTTAGTCTTATAGTCAATCCCAAATTTTATCGTTATAATAACCACTAAAAATTATACACTAATGTTGAAGTGGAAACTAAAGATTTTCGGCCATAATCTTTTATGAATATTAGCCAAAATTTCATTATTGAACTAACCACTATAATGTATGTGCCAATGTTGAAGTGGAGACTAAAGTTTTGGGTTTTGATTTGCTGTAGATTTCTGACAGAAAATAATGTAAACAACACTATTAGCTGATTGGATAAACTCACTTAGTTCAAACCCGCCTTTATTGAGAACCGTCATCCGATTGGAGAGTTTGTACTGAGTAACAGATCTTGCTGTTACTATGGACCTAATTTGAGTTTAAAAGTTATTTAGGACAAGACTCTATCCCAAATTTTATTATTAAAATAGTCGCTAAAAAATACACAAAAATTGTGGATGTTTTAGCAAGAATTACGATGAAGATTGATCACAGGATTAGTATAAAAAGACTCTCAGTCTGGGCTCTCGTGCTCGCTAGCTCTTGCTTTCACTATGGTGCTCGCAGTCAGTGCTCTCGAATAATTAATGATTAGAGAAGGACGCATTGTGCTCCTCTCTCCGCTACATAAACATCCATATACTGTATTTGTTATAACGTAAAACTCTTAATAGTAGTCTAATGTGACCCTAGTTTAATGTAATTCTAGTTTAATAAAATATAAGTTTTATTTAACCATTACTCGAGAGTAATTTAATTATGTGTGTGGGATATCAGCGGGACGAGAGACCCTCAACTTGATTCGATAGATCAGCTGAGGTAACCACTCCAGAACCTGAACTGGGTACGGGTCGGTGAGCTCGTAGAGACGATTGGTACGTTGTGACGAAAGGATCAGCGAAGTCCTAGGCAGAGCTTAATGAATTGGTGAACAGACAGGAGGACTTCAGGAGAAGTGAAGAACAGAAGGAGCTACACTCTCAAAGACGACAATTCAGGGACTCGAGTGACCCGTTAATTAAGCAATAGAATCTAGACCAAGGCGGCTCATACGATTCCGACAGATAGACAGACGCGGAGGCGAATGCAGGTCATAATTCTGTCACTAAGTGTAAAAAGTGGCAAGAAGTCTCGAGTCGTGTCCAGATTTTAACCTTACCCTAACAATATCAATTATCACTTTAATTATCAAAATAATGGGGCGCAAGGAAATAGACCCGAAAGTTGAAGGTCGCGTCCGGGGTTTTTTAGCCCTCGGTATGTCCGAAAAAATGATAGTAAAAAATTTCAAGTATCAAAATATTAAGATATCGAAGGGTTGTATCTATTACATCAAAAACCACGATGAAAATCCTCCCAATTTAAGTGATATAAACCCCTGAAACAAATACCCCTTTAAAAAATTGGACACAAATTTATTGAAAAAATTGTAAAAATGGACAGGGAGTGTTAATCGACCCATCCAAATGGTAATGACACAAAAGCTCGGAATAGTGCAGTCAACCATTTCATAAAAACCGACGGATATAGCACAACTTAAAAGAGCTTTACAAATGGTCTGGACACATTTGTCCCAAGATATAATCAACCGCGCGCTTCAGGCCTGGCCTAAACATGTTTTTAATATCTATAAGTATAAGGGATCACATATTGAATAGTATTATGTAATTATATTTATGAATAAAAAAGTTAATTGTGATTAAAACAAACCATTTATACTCTCAATAACACTCTGTACATTTAAATTGTTTGTTTTAAATGATTTATCTTGATCAATTTTGGTAAATTTTAATAAATTCCAGGAACATTTCGAGAAAATTACTTGATGATTAATATTTCCAACAACTAAAATTGAAAATTCCATTTGATATTAAATTTTAATATTAAAATTATAATGGTGAATTTAAAACCTATTTATCAAAAAGATTAGTTAGCATAGCTTATTACGTGGCTAAATTCTAGGTTTTACCTATTTTTTGTTTTACGCTAGGTCAAGTAGTTTGGAATATAACGGTCAAAAACATGAGATAATTGTGACAAAAACTTTATGTGAATGTGAAAAATATCAATATTTAAAATTGAATATCTCAAAAAATATTAATTAGATTTTGAAATTTTTTCAAATAAATAAACAACTACTCTCTCTCTCTTTAAAATTCCACAGTTAAAAATTGCACTTGTTCATTTAGATTAGCTTGCGACTATAACCTTTGCATTCCTTTATTTATTATATATTAATAAAAATGATCTGGATAAAATTGTATTTTTAAAAATTCAGGCAGATGTCAATGTTAATTATGCTTTTTATAGATTTAAATTATCTTATTTCATGTTGGAGTTATTTCAAATCTCCGACCGAATTTTTATTTGCGTCACCTGAATCTCTGGATTCTTACCACCTTACCATTATTATTATTGCTGTTAAACCGTATCCAGTATTGGGCATATACGAGATGTGTTCCTAACCACCCCTCCTCCCCCTTTATATCCCTATTTCCTTGTGAGTGAATTCTAACAATGTATTTAGCCTATCAACCAAATGATGTAACCAGTGCATGAAAGTCAGTTGATCGGATACCTATACTCACGTAATCGACCCCTTCCCCCTAATTAACACACACACATCTAAAATAAACTCACACATGCTAACAAACACTCCACAATATTACAAGATAAATGAGAAGATAAAAATAAGTTTAATTAAAAGATAAAAAAATATTTATAGAAAAATATAAAATTTGACAAAATTTTTGAAATTTTATTAAAAACAACATAAGTTCTACACCCGAACTAGAGGGTGGTTTTGGTGTATATTTTCTATATATCATATATTTAAAATCTATAATTATTAAAGATTGATTACAGAATTTTGATGATTACGTTAATAATGATTGAGAGCTTGAGTTCACATCCCTTTCCATTTAAAGTAACAGTGGAAAAGGTTTACAACTTAATTAAAATATTTTTAGATGAAATGAGAATTAGTTAATAATGAGTTGAACTATAAATACATTAATAATCAGACTGACCACATATACTTTGTGTAATCCTTGATATTGATGAAAAATCCCAGGAAATTCCGGGACAATTCCTGGACAAATCATTATAAATAATTTCTTGCTTATATATAGTGTTCCTGCCTATTTAATGCCAATATTATCTAAATTCTTTTTAATCTTAGTCAGTATTGGGTATCATTTATATACAATTAATATTATATTAATAATAATATTCTAATTATATTTTCATGTACATATCTTTATTATTGTTGAATTATAGGTCAATACTATAATTAGTATCAAAATGTGATTTTTAAAAATTTAATAGTAGAGTGGTAAGATATTGAATTCTGCTTTAATATAATTATGCGCACAATTAATATATCATGACAATATATTTAAATATTTTAAATTAAAATACATTTATATTAAAAGATAATTTAAGTTAATAACATTTACCGAGATAAAGATGATAACTATTGACATAACTATAAATATAAATTTATCAAAGTTTTAAATAAATAAACATTCCAAATATCGCACAATTTTATACTAAAATCATAAATTAAAGATATTATATTAGATTATGAAAATATTAATATAAACATTAAGAGGAAGTGGATAACTTTAAGCATTTTAAAGAGTGTGAGCTATCAAACAGTTTATTAATTTATTTGTATTCTCTTAACGAAAAACTTTATTCAGTTTACTCTTTGTTAGTAATAAAATTATTTTAAAATTATAATATTTTTGATCATCTTTTGTATCATTTTCACGAAATATTTCTCAAAATATTTTCCTGGACATTTACATGTCAAGGAATAC
>JAQGAT010002028.1:0-10290 GCA_034687845.1 Pantelozetes paolii | reverse complement strand
TCAATCAATCACTGGTGAGTAGGGAAGGGGTTTATAAAAATAAAGAGTATGGTATATATTACACTGATGATATTGTATTGGGCAATGAAAATTTATATTTTGTTTATAAATGTTTGTATTTGTGGTGGATCACATTTTCTTTAACTGTATTTGTATTTGAAATAATACTTTATAATGAATTCTGTATACCATTATTAATATTATCAAACTGTATTCAATTGAATGATTACTTGATAAATTGGTTTCTAGATTATTTTGAATAATGATCAAGCAAATAAAATATTTATAATATATTGATTTCATTATTAAACTATTTACTGTTAAAAAATTAATAAGTGATCTTGATTCTATGAGTGTTAGATCATTGGGAAAATTAAATAAAATTCAATGTTTTTAATTATTTATAGTTTTATTCAATACTTGTAGAAATGTATGTAAATATTTTGTTAACACATTTCCAACATTTACTCATTTAATAAATTATCAATGTATTTCAAATTTACATTCAATATTTTCTGGGTCGCTTAATAACACACCGTAAAATATCACTTCCGTTTATCATCACCACTATATCAATGCACCAAATGATAACGGTAAGGTCAACCATGTCGGATATAATCATATTTGCTTGCAATCACCCGATCCTATTTGCACCTATGAAGTGATATTAAGCGACCCTGATTGTACCTTAATTGACAGTATATGATGTCAACCACTGGTTTAGAAATTATAAAGAAACCAATAGTTTATGAAAATATTATTAACAATAATAATATAACCTTGAATAGAATAATAATATATAAACTATAGGACCAAGTAAAATTACAATTAAATATTTAACTTTTAATAATGTTAGATTTTTAATTGCATCAATTAAAAAATATATAATTACATGAAATGATATTTTAATAATATAATAATTATTTTTTAACATGATTATAAATATTTAATAGATTAATTTAAATTATCATCTTCATATAAATTATTTGTAAAAGTTATAATAATATTTAAAATAAATTACCAAGTAACTCTACTATAAAGATAATTACTGAAAGTATATTTCCAATTGAATACATGTGTTTAAAGAGGAACCATATATTATATAATTTTAAAACAATATCACCAGTGTAGTATATTCTAAACTCTTTATTGCGAAGAGTTGTGCCTAGACTATAAATTTGTTTAACGTTTTTGATATTTTTACCATAAAGTAATTTATCCTTGTTAATAATATCTGATGAGTAATAGATGTTTATTCTAGAAATAATATTAATAAATATTTAGATATTTAAATTAAATTTTAATTTTTACATCTTGCTCAATATTTTTTTAACAGGTTTATGCAACGATTTTCTTGCAGCAAATCCAATTAAATTTGTATGTGAAAGATCACCGGTAATAATAAATGTTGATATTAGTTGTGGATATGTTTCAATAAAATTACTTAATCTTATGCCTGAAGTTATAAAAACTGATTTTGTATTAACTAGATTATTTAACAATTCTGTATTAAATTCGTGTGTATTTTCAAGATCATTTAAACGTGGTATTAATGATTTAAATCTCTAAAATAATAATAAATAAAATCAATTAATTTACATTGTTGAAATTTTTCTCATTGTATACATTAGAAAGATATTCAACTGTAAATCTGTTTCTCTTTTTATGAATAAATATTTTGATGTCTATCCTCTCATCTAATTGTCTGAATGTCTCGATTCTGTCCTCTCTTTTGTTCACCAGATTTGACTGAATATCACTTATGAATAGATTATAAATAATAAATGAAAACAATATCCATGTCATCAGTGATATTCTATTTGTGTACTTGTTCATATTTATACCTAAAATACATTGTTAGAATAAATTTTCATATTTTTCTTATATGTTACCTTGATATAAAATGATTGAAATATAATCAAAAATAATTATTGGTTTCAAATATATGTTTGAAATGTTTATAAGAATAATAACAATAAAAGAGGTAATAATTAAAATCCAAATAATTGTGGGAAAGGAGTCTAATATAGCGTTGAGTCCATCATCTCTTTCAACATATGAAGGTCTGCTTAACATTCCTATCTCTGGTAAAGGATTAGGTGTCAAACCAATGAAATCTACCTTGCTCACTCTATCCTCATCAATAAACAGCTGTTTAGGCATAAAGTCTATATTCTAAAGAAAGTGAAATAATTTATTAAAACTAAAGCATCTAGATAGCATTCAATATTATTGATTATCAAAATATTAGTATGCTTACTTCATTGTAGACATGATAGATACTATCTCCTTTTAATTGTTTATAACGATTAAGATTTATGAAATCAATTCTTCAATAATATATTAAATGAGATAATATTTATAATTGAAAACATTCATACCTGGGATAAATCTGTTTGAGAGCATATATCAATGTAATAAACTTATAGTTAATACAAATCCGTTCATCTGTTTCACTGACAATATCCTGTTTTTTAAACCCAATCCTTAAGACATTATTTGTTTCATTAACAAGTGATTTATATTTTATAAAATCATTACAGAAAACCATTTTTGCAAACAATATCTAAATATAATGTAAATCTGTTTTAACAGCAAATCATTTATTTCAGTGAATGTTATGAATAAAAATATTTATAGTTATTTATAATATTGAAGACATTGTCACTCATTTGTAGTGAAAATATATGAATAACAAAGAGATTAGAGATAATTGATGTTAATTATATTTATTATAAAACATTTCAATGAACTGAATATTAACAAGCTAAATAGTTTGAATTGTTATCAATTGTTAAAATATAAAATATTTATCAATATTAATATAACTCATAATAATAAAGTCATTTTATATAAACACTATATTTACTATCAATTAAATATAAATGCCGATGCCAATTACCCGGGTAATTGTATATTACTGTATGTAAGCGTATATTCTTAGATATACACTGAATATTCCAGGTCAATTAAGTATATTAATTATTTTTTATAAATCTAAGACAATTATTTTGAATTATTTAATATTAATTATAATATTAATTGTACATGAATAAATTTCTTTTCTTAAAGAAACCTAGATCTATAATATTGAATGATTATTGGATTTGAGTAAAAATTGATTAAAGGAATTATAAAACAATTACTCAATTGACAAATAATTGTAAATACTTTTAACAGTAAAGAAAAATTATTGGCGCAAGCTAATTCTAAGAGCAAAGCAATGAATGCAAATACATTTCCAAATAAGCAAAAATGTTCATAAAGAAAGATTATATGAAATAATCTGATAGTAATGTCATCAAGGTAGTATAATCCATATCCTTTATTTCTATGCAAGGAATTTGTAAAACCTAAGCTTCTATCGAAGTGTTTGTACTTTTTTGAATTCGTCAAAATTCTTAATCTATCACGGTCAAATAAATTTGCTTGAAAGTACATGTTGACTCTATAAATGAAATTGTTTATCAATATAAGATTATCATCCAGTTAAAAATGATATCACATTTTTTCCAATTTTATCTTCAAACGGTTATCTAATGTTTTTTTAATGGCAAATCCAACTAGGTTAGTAAATACCACATTCCCTGTGTTTATGAACGTTGATTTAAACTCCGGGTGTACATCGAAAAAGTCCAATATTCTCATCCCTGTTGAAATATAAACTGAATTACCTCTGGATAAATTGAAAATTAATTTTTTATTAAATTCTTCTCTATTTTCACAGTATATTAATCTTGGTAGTAATGTTTGAAATTCCTAAATTAAAATTATAAATCATCATTTTTTATTAAAAAACTAATTATCCTTACAGATTCCAAGACCCTTAATGGTTGTCGATTGTTTCGGGTGTTTATATAAACACTAACCTCTCTCCTTTTTATTAATTCATGAAATGTATCAATATTTTCTTCCTTTTTATTAACTAGATTTGATTGTATTTTACTTATGAATAGATTGTATATAATAAACGAAAATAATATCCAAGTGATCAGGGACATTCTACTACAATATTGTTGGTAAAGACTCTTATTATTGACGTTAATACCTATAAAATGAATGATAATTTTAGGTATAATTTAATAGTTAATAAAATTTCTATACATTTATTCAAAATGATTGCAAAATAATCAAAAATAATGATTGATTTGAAATTAAGTTTTGATATATTTGTAGAGATAACTGCAATAAATGAGATTATAATAAAAATCCAAATATCGAGGTGAAATATATTCGTCAGTGTTTTCAGTCCATTGCTTTGATCGGCAAATGAAGATTTGCTTAACATTGCTATTTGACGATTGGGTGTTGGTGTCAGACCTAAAAATTCGACCCTGTTTACCCTTCTCGTCGTAATGAAGGAATATGTTGGTAAAATATCCACAGTCTTTTACAAACCAATTGAGTAAACCGTTAAAATTTAATTTAATTCTCTCATACCTTGTTCCAGACATAGTAAATACTATCTAAACCACCCTTGGTATTAATATTTACAAAATTGATTCTAATTGATTAAAATATTGTTAATTACCTAGACACAATAAATATTCAAACCTGTGTTTCTTTAGTAATAAGATATTAATTAATGAATTGAACATTAAGTGAATGCAAATCCAATCGTCTGTTTCGTCGATTACTTCATAGGATTTGATACCGACTCTCAAAACATTGTTTAATTCACTACTATTTGGCCCAAACTTTGTATAATTAATACAAACCCCCATTTTATTCACCAATTTATTCAAGGATATTTATTAATTTGATTAAAACTAAATCTGGTGTTCCCTTAATGTTTATCAAACAACGTATTAACAATATTAAAATGAAATGTCTCAGACTTTATATCTCTATTAATCGAATAACATTAAGTATATTATAATATTAATATATTCCTGAAGATTGAATTTCAAAATAAAAGTACAGAGGTAATTTATTGAATTAATTACTTCCTATTATTGTACAACAATTATTTAATCATTAATAATTGTAATTTTTGATTTTAATCTGATAAACAAATTGAATAAATAGATTTGCCCTCTAAGATATTCAGCCCTCAATGTTGATAACAATTAACCCTGTTGCGATGCAGCGAACCTTTTTATTAAACTAGTACAGTGAGTTTTAAAAGTAAATTAGCATGTACCGCTTAGTATCAAGTAGTTATATACGGTAAATATATATTAAGCTATAAACATTTATTTGCTGCACTTAATCTGAGAATAATAGTTAATACGAGTGATTCGTTCCTTGTTTTTGATTTATCTCTAATGGTTACAATGTTTATAAAAATATACAAAAGGATAAAATTATTGGTAATATTAATTAAATAAATTAACTTTCTTTAGATTGTACCTTTGTAAATTATTGATTTAATATGATTACATAAAAATTGAATCAATTTCTTTATTAAATATTTATTTCATCATTAATGTATAATAATAACTTAATTTCACAATACAAGTGCTTCATAAAATGGATAATGATATTTTACAAGAGTTAAAATACAATTGATGATTTTTTAAGTTGGTAAATTGAGATAAATCACTTAAATTAAAATAATATGTTCAAGTGCGAATTTTTCTAAAGAAATAGCAGAACATTGTAATAACAATAGAAATCTTTTTTATAACAGAAATTCCAAAACCACTAAAAATTGAATAAATCTGTAATGGTATGCAGAAATGATTGTGAATGGTCAATTCAAATATTAAAACAATTAATGCAAATGTGTTCAGATATAGACAGAAATGCTTATACAAGAACACTATATGAACTAATTTGATAACAATGTCATCAGTGTAATATATTCCATGCTCTTTATTTTTGCGAATTGAGACCTTGTTGATAATACCTTTATTAAAAAATTTTCCTTTTTGTAAATTTGATAAATATCTTAATTTATCTATCGAGAACAAATTAGATTGGTAATACATGTATATTCTACAAATAAGAAAGCTAGATTAGTAATCAATTCATTTAATCATGATGAATTTACATTTTTTCCAGATTGTATTTCATTTGTTTGTTCAATGTTTTTCTTGAAGAAAATCCAACAAGGTTTGTAAATGTCACCTCGCCTGTGATAATGAAAGTTGATCTAAGCTCCGGGTAAATATCAAAAAAATCAATTATTCTCATTCCGGTTGATATATAAACAGATTTCTCTTTAATTAGTTTAAGGAACAATTCTTCGTTAAATTCAACTTGGTGATCCAAATATTCCAATCTTGGTAACAAAGATTGGAATTGCTAGTATAAAATACAGTTTATTATAGATGTTATAATACCTGTATAATTTTATTTAAATTTAATTTTCTTACCGCTTCTATGACTCTGAGTGGCTGTAGATTGTTATTGATATTAATATAAATCTTGATGTTATCGTTATTTACTAATTGGCGAAAGGTATTTATTTTGTCCTCCTTTTTATTGACAAGAGTTGACTGAAGATTACTTAAGAAAAGATTATACATTATAAGTGAAAACAATATCCAAGCCGTCAATGATATCCTAATGTTATGTTGTCGGTAGTATTTCCTGTTAATATTTGTGCCTAATAGAATAGATAAATACTCTTGGTTAAAATATTTAACTAGTACATAATTGCATATACATTTGTTCAAAATGATGGCGCAATAATCAAATATAATATATGGTTGTTGATATATGTTTGCAATATTTGTAGACATTATTGCAAACAATGAAATGGTTATTAAAATCCAAATATTAATGTGAAAAATATTTATCAAAGAGTTTAATCCGTTGTTGTTATCACTAAACGTTGGTTTACTTAACATTGCTATTTGTTGACTGGGTGTTGGTGTTAGACCTAGAAACTCTGTCTTATTCACTCTATCCGCGTTAATAAAGGACATGGTTGGCAAAATGTCTATGGTCTATTAATAATTATAGTGATTTACATGTATGATACAAATCTGTATAATAAAATTGACATACCTCGTTCCAAACATAATAGACACTATCTAGATTTTTTGTCATGATTATTTTAACAAAATCATAGCTTAGAAGTGATTTAAAAATTAATTATTAGCAAAATATTCAGATATATTACAGTCAAAGTCCTCTACTGTGTACCACCCTGTTGTGTACAAAATATTGTAGTCAAATGGTCTTACTTAGCATATAATTAGTTAGAGGTTTCTCACCCTGTTGTGTACGTTCCCTATTGTGTATGGAATTGCCGTGCATTTAGTTGTACACAGTAGAGAACTTCGACTGTATTGAGACAAACCTTTGTTTAGTATATTTCAAGATATCAATCAATGAATTGAACTTTAAGTCAATACAAATCCAATCCTCTGTTTCGCACTTCACTTCATAGGTTTTGATACCTATTTTCAAGACACTATTTGTCGAGTTTATAGAGAGTTTAGATTTTGTATAGTTTCTACAAAATGACATTTTATTGAATGATTGTATTGAATTGTGTTTTGCAAATGACATCTGATTTAATAATAGTGGTTTTTCCAGACAGTTTATTATCAAGTTTCTTTAATGATTAAAAGCAGAAATGTTGAACCAATAAAAATATATATATTAATCTGGCTTGCTAATAGTTATTATAATAATGATATCGATATTGAAAGAAATAATTTGTTTTTATAGAAATAATTATCTCTAATCGTATAATAATTTTAATTTATCATGATTCATTTAAATAAATATCTGTCCTTAAAGATATTTAATTATCCGGTCAATGATGTTGTTCAAATATTATACTTTTAAATGATAATGGTAATATTGTAATTAAATAGATTCAATGAGAATAGAGATTTCGAGAGTAAATATTTATAATAATTTCAATAACGAACCCAGACACTATGTTGTGTTTACCAATAATTGTTCCATGTCCATTATTAAAAATAAACTCTAGAATAACATTGATCAAAATGTCGAGTAGATTGAATGTTTTTCTTTGATTTTAATGAAAGAAAGTACAGGTGAACTAGGATCAATAAATGTGTATGAATTCCAGTTCCTTAATGTAAAACAATTATTAAGAAACTGTTTCATTTTTGTTTTTCAATTACGTAGAACATAAGAAATTATAATAAATTACCTTGAATAAAAATTAGATTAAATTATTAATTGTTATTTTTATCGTTTTAATACAGCAGTTGTTGTACTAATAATGTAATTATAATTATAATTTTATTTTTGTTATTGAGTTAAATCAATAAATATTGACTAGTTGCAATTATTTAGTCATTAGTAGACAAATATAAAATATCAATAATGATCTAAGAAACAGACATTTTATACGTAATTATATTATTTATTTATTTTTTTATTTCAATTAATTTACCCTGGCGTCTTTTTCATTTGTAATAATATTTATACAATTCTTTAATAAATTTATTAAATAATTCTGGAATTTATCACAATTTGAATAAAGCCTTAGAGTTATTGTGAAATGTCAATTCAATTATTAAAACAATTATTAATAAAAAACAAAAATTACATTGATGCAAATGTATTTTCTAAATGGAAATAACAACGGAAAAACAAAAATAGCAATAATATGTGAATCAATTCCATAACAATGTCATTAAAGAGTATTCCTGGTGCTTTGTTATTATGATGTTTTTATTGTGATGTTCTGCTGATATTTTTATTGTGATGTTCTGCTGATATTTTATTGAATTGTATAACTTATCAATGTCAATTATAGGTATATCAATATAAATAATTCCCGAATGAAAGTGAAAATCCTTTAGATTTAGTTTAAATTTAATGGTTTAGCACTGGATATTCAAAATCACTTTCACCAATAGATCGGTGTTTCAAATGTCAGGTCAATGATGTATATTTTGAGAAAAAGTAAAATCCAATAAATTATTGAATATATAGTAAAATCAAACATCAATTCAATGTAAAAGTAATTGAAATATAAATTAATATAAAAATATATAAAACATTAGAAATATCTCTAAAGTAGTAAAAAATCAAATATATTTTAAAAGTAATATTTATTTTATAATAATATTAATGTTTTTTCTATTAATAATGAATAAATAGTTTTAATTAATTGTTATAAACAGTCATTTAATTGTATTTTATTTAAACCTCTAATAAAACAAGACTTTAATTATTAAAATGAAATTATTATTCATTGTCTTTCATATTCAACAACTCTTTGAGCAACGGCTCCATAACTGTGTGCCAAACCTGATAACCCTTTTCAGTGAGATGTACGGAATGGGGCAGAAATAAGTCTACAATTATTTTACCAGGTGCTGTTACAAAATGATCAGTCATATCCAAATAAAATACATGTTTATTGTCACCAAATTTTGATATCAATTCATTTGTGTCCGATACTATAACATGTGATCCGCGCGGAAGTACACCCAACAAAAGTATGTGTGCGGTCGGCATCTTCTCCTCTAATAAATCAATGATCACATGAATAGCTTTGGCTATATCTTGGGCTGAATTTGTGGAATTAGTACCCATGTTATTGGTGCCTAGAAATGGGTTCAAATCAATTCATATAATAAAATAATTTGAAAAAACAATTGAAACCTATTTTCAAAACAACAACTTTAGGCTTAAGTCCGTCGAACTCCTTGTGCTCTACTCTATAGATGACATTCTCTGTGCGATCGCCTCCTATGCCATAATTGAATGCATGTCTGGACGCGTAATACTTATCCCAAAGCGCTTTACCCATTGTAGTCCATCGCTCGGTAATAGAGTCGCCGATGAATATGATCTCTGCATCAGATTTATGTGCAATCGTCTGATTGACGAGTTCTTCATGTCGTCTAAGCCATGAACCCTCCCGGGCCTCACCTATCCATGGAGTGCTGGACTCGCAATGGCTTAACGAGAATAATGAGATGAATGTAAATATAATTTTAAACATATTTTAAAGAAAGTCTTAATTTAAACATCAATTCATTAACTTTTATATTAATACCAAACTCTTTATCACTAATCATAGGAATACAAAAATATGTTATTTTATCATTAATAAAAAAAATCTGGTTATTTCCTTTAAGTGCAATCAATATTATCTAGGTTATTATCAATTATCATTGAGTTTGAACAGATGTGCTTAATCATTTCAATTAATAGATGTATTGTCTTTAATATTTAATTTTATACATAGAGTACAGTATATATTGTATACATTATTAACGTTGCGTTTTAAGAGGTCAAGATTGGTAACTAAAATAATTGATATATGGTAATTTAAATACTTGTTAGTAATATAGATAGATCAATTATTTTGTTTATATCGTAAATTAAATATTTGTATTAAGA
>JAQGAT010002027.1:0-10303 GCA_034687845.1 Pantelozetes paolii | reverse complement strand
ACCAAAACAGGGATAATATCGATGAGAAATGTGACAAAAGGTGATTATGAACTCAAGTTCACTGTATTTGACCACAAATTCCTACAAGAAGTTGAGGCAAACGTTAAGATCAAAGTCGAAGAATTTCTTAGAGAAGAAGTGCTAAACTCCGGGTCCATAAGAATATCCGGAATAACAGCTCTGGAGTTCATTTCCATTTGGAATTGGAGGTCAAGACAACAGATTAAAAGTCTTTACGAGAAGATGAAAGACTCGATAAGACGTGTCGTCAGATGTGATGAAATTGAAATCTTTAGTGCAATTGAATGGAAAGAGAAACTACCGGTGCTTGACATTAGATATTTTGCAAAAAGAGATTCATTGATATTGTCATCGGTTTTCCTCAACAGTATTGTCCAACAAAACAGAGGGATATTAGAGAATGAATTAGAGGTAAGGTTTGAACACTTCATTGCTTTCCACTATTTTTTCAAAACGTTTTCACGAAATGAAAAAATATTTTATTTTTAAACAATATTTTATTAAAACTCTTAACTAATCCTCAGTTGAGTGGATGTGAATGATATACCAATCCCTTAATGTCTTACATTATCATAATTACCATAATCTTAGAGAAGTGTGTCTTAAGTTATATCAGTGATGAACAGACTCTTAAGTTATAGACAGCACTCAATGTACACCAAATTCCACTATTTTAAAGCCATTAATCTTCTTTGTTATATAATTAAGACCTACCAGTGCTTCAAATTTGAGCCTTTAATGAATGAGTTTTAAAATAAAATTCACTAAAAATTCAATTAATATTTATTTATAGCTAAACATCAGTCAAATCGGTATAAATGAATGTATGGCCGAAGAAGGACATAGTTGTGAATCATTGAGTTGTACGACAATCCATGTGCTTAATGAGTCCAACCCTGTGCTCATAGACAGCAACTACTCATCTTTAGTGGTCATCAATCTGAGGACAAAAGCCGACTGTATTTGTAAATACAATCAAATGAATAGCAATTCAATCAATTCATGCGATGACTACCAGTGCCTTAATGGTGGGACATGTGTTCAATCAGAATATAGCAAAAGTGATATCAGATGTGACTGTCCTAATGGTATGGATGGACCAGAATGTCAGCTCAGGAGCAGATCGTTTAGTGGAAAGGGATGGCTGTGGTTGGAAGGTCTGCCCCAATGCAGTGAATCACATCTCAGTTTGCAATTTATGACACAAATGCCAAACGGATTGCTATTATATTACGGGCCGATAGCACCGCCGCATAGCCTTGAGTCCAAACAAATCACAACTGATTTCTTATCACTTGAACTCAGAAATGGTTTGAAATTATTATTGAATTTTAGGCCAAAAATAGTTTTAAATTATTTGTATTTGAATTCCCATCTGAAGGAAGGGTTCGACTGCTCTTTGATTTTGGTTCGGCAACAGTGGAACTGATGGTTCAAAGCCCAGAACCACTCAATAACGGGGAATGGCATACAATTGACGTCTTCTACGACACCCAAACCGTTAGACTAATGATTGATCGATGCGTTGATTCTGTAATACAAGAAACAAAAGTTGTAAGAATCGATAGGAATCGCTGCGAAAACATCAGTCAAATACCCCTTTTCAGTGAACAACTGAATGTGAACGCACCCTTACAAATAGGTGGTGTTTCACACCAATCACTGGAAAGGTATTTCAAATGGCAATACCAACACACGAGCATCGGATTCAACGGTTGTATCAAAAACATAGTACACAACGGATTTCTCTTTGATCTGAATGTCGTTCCCCATTCTGTCAATACAGTGATCGGATGTCCGGCCGGTAATACACACTATAATAGTTTTCTTCAGATTATTACTCAATAATAATAATTGATTTATATTTCAATCGACAGCCGATTCAATGTGTAGTCTATTATCGATCGGTTGTGCAAACGGCCAGTGCGTCGGGTCTTATAATACCGCCCAATGCTTATGTAAGCCCGGATGGTATGGATTCAACTGCGATGTCATGACTCGGCCTAAAATGTTTAAACAGCGAAGTTATATCAAATACAGTTTAGCACTGGCCCTCAACTCCTACCAAACCTCTATATCCCTGCGCTTTCGGAGCCGTCAAACGCACGCAGAACTGATCCGATTGTCAAACAAAGACCGAAAACAGTATTTTCTAATTGAGATCAAAGACTCAAAGATTAGATTCCGATTCAATTTGGATCCAAATTATAGCTCAACTGAAAAGGAGTTAACCATTGATTGGATTCACGTGAACGATGGGCACTGGCATCACATCCTTATTACACGCTTCGGTGGATCTGCTATTATCACTCTCGATGGGGGAGGGCTTAAGAAGTTTAATGAAGTTTTTGACTTTAAAAGTACGAATCAATTGATAAACTTTGACAGAAATAATGTCGTCGTTGGAGGAGATGTCCATTACTTGGGCGTCGGTGCGAGTGTTGTCGACAATGATTTTGCCGATGGTTTGCATAAAACTGTTTTATATTTTAGTCAAATATTAAATCCTTTTTTTGTGACCCAAAGGCTGTATAAATGACTTACGTATTGACGGAAACTATATATCGTTTGACAACTCGTCGGATATATCATCAGTACTGGAGTGGCGTAATGTCATCGACGGCTGTCCGTCCAATAATCCCTGTCAGAGCATCCAATGTCAGTCCCCTTTTGTTTGCTTGGATTTATGGCTTATGCATCGGTGCAGGTCTGGTATTATCTCTGCATCCCTTTCCTCACTTTCAATAACATATTTTTATGAAAACAGTTGTCCGAAAGGCTATCGCATGACATCTGATGCAACCAATTGTACGAAAGACAGTGTCTGTACTCGTAATGCCTGTAATGGAAAGTGTGGTTTGGTATCCACTGATCCGTCACTCAGTTATCAATGCCAGTGCCCGCAGAATGACTGCAATGAGATGTCGGAAACCTACCCATACCTCAAACTAAGCACAACAGCCATCGCTGCCATCACTCTGTGTCTGATAAACATTCCCAGTATGTCATCAAAACATACCATTCCTTTCATTTGTCGATAATAATAACAATTGTCTTATTCTTAACCATTATTTCAGTTCTTCTTCTGATCTTATATTTCTATTTGCGATGCAATGGAAGAAACCGTCGAAGAGGTAAGAGAAGACACAACGACTCCACCGACGATGACATCAGAGAAAACATAGTCCGTTATACCGATGAGGGCGGAGAGGATGACATCAAAGCCTATGATATGACGTCTTTGAGGATTCAAATCACTGGAAATAATTGTATTAATAAATACAATAAGACTCACAATAATTGCAATAATAGTTAGGTTTTAATCAAATCTTTATTGAGTTTTCATTCATTACTTTAATTCTTATATACCATTCCTTCCCACCCTTCCCACAGTTAACCACAAAGTGATTGTCCAACACAACCAGTTGGCAGACATTATAAGAGATCATTTGGATAAGAATGAGTTGGAAGGTATGGCCACCGATGAGCTACACAAATACACGTCTGAGGGCTCCGGACATACCATCTGTTCCCTAAGCACTATATCATTGGATAAATGTAATGAAAGTGAATATAATTTAATGCAATTCAACACTAAAGACAACAATAACTCAATTCCTAACTTAAGTTCTGTTAAACACATTGAAACTGATCTTCACTTCTGAGTGATTGAACTCTTCGGACAAAACAATTGATTCCATGTCTTAAAGCCGAAGAATATATTTGAGTGTTAATAAGCCTTAACTTAATTGTGATATTAAAACAAAATGTGATATAATTTTCATAAATATTTTCAAATTTTCATTAATTGTATAAAAAATTATAAAAAATTATTATATTTTATATTCAAATAAAATAATTCACAAAAATATGTTTAAAATTAATTCAAAAATTAGGGATCGGAGGGGTGTATAGGTTGATGCCAACCACCAGAGGTGAATCCAGTAGGTAAAGCTTAGGGACAAATATCTTCATTTCCCAATTATACTGATATACATTTCTAGTGCTTTATATACTGCAAAACCAATTGCCTATTATTAGTGACAGTCTCTAAATGGGATCTAAATTAATTTACCGTTTAATCAATTGTTTTAATTATTTATTTAATAATTATATTTATTTGTATTTATTATTATTTAATTATTTTCTGTTAATTAATCAAATATTAAATTTAATTTTGTTATAAATTGAGTTTTAGTAATGATTTTTCTTATTCAATAAAGATTAGGGTTTTTATAAAATATTTATTTTTGTTTAATAAGAGATTTTATTATTGTATATGAATTAACCAAATAATGAAATCATTACTATTAGTACCGAAGCACAGGTAGTATAGAAATAGAAAGACTGCTTCTTCATTATATACCGTATCTCTTGCACTTCAATGATAAATTGAAATGTTTTATATATTTTTTGATTAAATTTAAAAATATTTTCAATAATTTTATTAAAATTTTAAAAATCATTGAAAAGGTTTTGATTTAATAAAATTGTTAATCATTTTGAGGGCAACTAATGGCTGATCATAAGGAACCAAATGTCCGGCATTTCTGATCACAACTTGTGTAAAGTTTGCCACTTGTTTGACATACCCGACCACATCCCCGGCCTCTTTCCAGATCACTCGTTCAGCTAAACTGAATTCATGTGAATGTTTCCAATCTTTTGGAGTTTTTTAGAAAATTGTTTTTATATTTTATTTGATATATGATTTCAATTATACCTAAATTTTTAAGAAAGTTTTCAGTAAGAGTGACGGCAACTATGATATCCAACTGTCCATTATATAGCAGTACTTTATAATTATCAATAAGAGTCCTAAACCATGGCTTAACTGATTGGAACTGATCTTCAGTTAAATAAGATTCAACGGTATTGTTGTTCGGAGAATAAGGAATACACTGGACATGAATGGCCTGTTGGGTAGTATTCAGGTTCAGGAATCGGACAAAATTATCGGACCCTTGCGGGGGATTACTCAACAAATAATTTAAATAATATGTAAATCCCGTAACATTTGTAAAATATGTCGATCCGTTAATCAGATCTCCGCCTGAATTGGGAAAAAGTGATAACAAATTGTGAGGACAGTTGTACTACTAATGGGACGGTTATAATACCAATCAATTGATCCTGAAGTTTGAAGGCTTCAACAAAATTGTTTTGTTTGATATAAAAAGCGGTTTTGTTTTGGATTTCATAAAAATATTTTAATTGGTTTTCATCGATGAGTCCGATGTTGTAAATGAATGATCCGATGTCTAACATAGAGATTGGGTCTATCCATGCGTTTCCCAGTGATATACCCTTGAAGTTGATGTTTGAAGTGCTGGACATTTGATGTAATTTATACCCAATAGCCGGAACATATTTACCCGCATATGACTCTCCCGTCACATAAAACTCATTACTTCTGTATTCAGAGAACAGTTTGAAGAACTGTTGTAAACCATTGAAGAGATCTTCGGCGACATTGACTTCATTTCTTACAAAACCCTTTGTGTTTTCAGTAAAACTAAATCCCGTTCCCAACGGGTTGTCTATGTATATGACTGAAAAGTTTTGTGTCCACGAGTAGGGGTTGGGAACTAATTCTAACTTATTATTGACACTAAAGGGTCCGTTTTCGGTGAATAAGCCCAACATTGATGAAGACCCAGGACCTCCCTGAAGCCATAGTAGTACCGGTGCGTGTGCTGGGTCATTCTTTAGATAATTTGAAAATTAAAGCCTTTAATGATTTTAATTAATTGTTATTTACATGGATTTAATATGTTAATAGTAATCCAGGTAATTTTAATTATATTGTAATTCAAGCGCAGGGTTTCAACGAATGACAGCATTCATTGAAAACACTTTAAGATTTGAGGTTTTGTACAAAATGTCAATTAAATAGAGATTTCATTCAACGTTTCAAACCCTGTCTTATAATAATTAATTTGAAATCCTATTGAAACCCATGAATACATACCAGCGCTGGAAAGAACCAGAAAAACAAATTACTGTTGTATTGCTTATTAATCGTCAAAAATCCTGAATAGCTTTTAATGTTTAAAGCCGTTGGCAAATGAGTTACAGCACTGAGTGTTTTGGCCTCATCTGTACGATTAGATTCAATATATGGTGTCAACAATAATGGATCACATTTTGTGCTATTAATTGGTTTTTGATATAAAACTGTAATTAAAAACAAAATAATTATTAAATATTTCAACATTTTATTGAAAACTTTGTCTCAAATTATAAAATAATTTATTGCAAGAAATACTTTAACAGTGAATACAAAACATAGGATTTTTTTTTACTTAAATGAAGTGATAATTCATTTTTTGCTTTAATATAAGTATTGATTAATATATATTCAAAATATCTATTTATAAATGAAATTCACAACAAAAATATTTATTTGAGATTACTTTGTGATAAACTTAACAAAAGAGTGAAGATATTGATAACGTATTCAACCATTTGTTCCCGTTTTTTGTTATATTCACTAAAACTCAAAAATTCATATAATATTTACTCAAAAATAAAATTGAAATTGTATTTCAAAGTCTGATTAATTGATAATAAATTTCTAGTCAACCCGTATGTAATAATACAATAATAGATATATGTGCTAAAAATCTATATGTGCATACTTACACCAATCCCATCAATGTCATGCCATTGATAACTAAACTTATTTTTGTAAAAGTTTGCAATTAATTTCAATTTCTTTATAATAATGTCTCAAATAATGATTAATTTGTTTATTATTTGATATTATTTCAAATTTTATGACATTTTAATGGATTCCCCTTTTTTGAGTCAATAGGGAATGGGATGTAATTAATATCTTGATGTGGTTTGCGATATAGGATTTGATAACAAATAAAAAGTTATTTATAAAAATAAATATTTTTTTAAAATGCCTTAAAAATCAATTTATATGTAAATGATTTCAAAATTATTTGAAATATTTGTTTAAAGTTTTGGCCAAAAGAAGTGATAAAACATTTGTCATTATAAATCTGTGTTTAACATACAGTCGACGAAATATAAGATAACATTCATTTCAGGGTCTTTTCAATTCAAATACTGAACCCATTTATTCCGCACAAACTTTTACTCAAATCCCAGAGACGTCGAGAGGACTCGTCGTTGACTGCGATTTGTTTCAGATTTTTATCAGCAATTAGTTTACAATCACTTAAAAAAACAATTCAGAAATTTATTTGAATATAATTTTAACAAACATTTGAGACAATAATAACTCACTTATAGTAGTGTCCGCTCTCTCTTCCGGTCTCCTTATCGGTGGCGCAAAACAAAACAGTTTGTGCACCCAATTGTGCGCTTCTGGATATGAAAAACCCCTGAATTCTCCAAATAAAGCCATAAAAACCCGTAATATTTCTATGAAGTCCAGTCTTAGACTGTCCCGGATATGCGGCATAGATATGAACTGACGTTCCTTCAAGTCTTTTACCAAACTCTCGGCTAAACCAAATCAAAGCCAATTTACTCCTACAGTACGCCATATGAGGCGCATATCTGGTGCTCTCCTTCTCGTAGTTCAAGTCATCCAAAAGCAAACCTTCCGGTGCAGTGCCTTAATGTCATAAATGATTAATCAATTATTTTTACAAATTTTTAATTATTGTCAAAAATATTGAAAAAACTTTTAGTCTTACGCGCGTAGGAAGACGAGACCAGATTCACTACCCGGGCTTGTGGTGAGGCCTTCAGTTTGTCTAACAATAATAGGGTGAGCATAAAGTGGCCCAAATAGTTGGTCTGGAATGTGGTCTCATTGCCATCGACTGTCTTAGAGAAGGGGATTAACATAAGGCCGGCGTTATTCACAAGTATATCGATTTGAGGCTCAGACTCTAATTCAGCCACAAATTGTCTGACGGATGCAAATGAGGCCAAATCTAATGACTTGCACTCAACCCGAGCAGTCATACTGTCTTTGAGTATCTCATCGCACACTTCTTTACCCTTTTTGATGTCCCGACAGCCCAGTATCACTTTAGCACCTGTGGTACCCATTGAGTGAATTAAATGAATTAAAATTTGTAAATCTCTGCTAAAAGTCTTTTTATTTTGTATTTCACTCTAATTTCAAGTTTAAATCAAATGGTTTTTATTTTATTTTATTTTTGACGTTTGAAAACTTCAAATCAATTGCTGCTTATAATTGTTGACCCCTTATATCCTTTATACCTCTTATAGCCTCAAAGTTATGAAAATAAATAAAACTATAATTTATTGATTTGTTTTTATGAAAAATAATTAAAGCTTTAATAATAATGACATCAATTTAAACCAGATTTCAGTCACAATTCAAATAAGTTATAAAAGTCTTACAAATCATTAATAACTAAAATAATTGTGATTTTCTTTTATACACAATAACTAATTGATTCACAAATGTATTTATATTTTAAAGATTTATAATTGTATTCAATAATAAAATACATATTTTATTAGCAAAATAAATTAATAAATATTTTTCTCATGAATATGAGAATTGACCTGATCATTTGCACTAAACAACATTTGATTTAATTACAATTTATATTGTTTTTTATCTAATCTAATGATTATTTTTCTGTAATTTTAGATAAAATGTTATTTCAGTTAATTCATTGATATTTTACTTAATTAGAGCTGAAGTTAAATGAACTAATCTTTAATTTAATCGATTGAATGAAAATTATTTCAAAACAAATGGCAAATAATTATAAATATTTTGATTGCTTTTGAATATATCAGATATAAATCAATTCAGATGAAATGTCTGGTGTTTTGAGAGATAATTATAAACTTTATATAAAAAATTTAAACATTTATTAGATTTTCAAAAAATAGAAAAACTGTTTTAACTCTTGAATTGAAATCTATTTTAAAGTTTCAAAACATTTTTGGTTTTTATTTACCTTTTAATAACATTTTAATTCAAAACTTTAAGTGATTTAAGAAAGGTAATTGCAATGAACTTACCTTTTGAAGCCAACTCCTTGGCCACTGCCAACCCAATACCAGAAGTGGCACCAGTGATGACACAAACTTTGCCATCGAGTCTGCCCTCAATCTTGCACTTCTTGGGCCCAAATGGTGTCCAACGGAAAAAGTTATAAATTGCTTCAAACATAAACGTAATTAAGAAACCAATGTCTGCTTTGATAGACATATTGATCGGACAGTTGGTTGAGAACCGGAGTAACTGAAGAAATCTGATAACTGTTTGAATGACTAATGTTTGGCAAAACTAAAAACTCGTGAAACGCTTGAATCGAGTGATTGGTCTTTGCATTTAATACTTGATTTGCGGCTTTCAGTCTCAGCATTGAATACCCCCTTAATATTTGACGTCTAACTACAGGTTCTCTTAAAAACAAGTGGTTATATCATATGTGAGACACTTTTGTAATCAAATTATAGGTTATATTCAACAGCAAAAGGGGAACCATTGGTGTGGAAGACATCAAATGAAATAATAATAATAAAATTGTATTAAAAACTTCACTAAAAGTCATGACTTATACTCCAATTAATTATTGAGTTTGTGTTCAAAATAGTTATAAAAATATTGTTTTTTGTTTTGATTTAAAACTAGATTTAATTTTCAGTTCAAAAACGACTGATAGCTTAAAATCGATTGATTTTTCTTCTGGTCTTTCAGTCAAAGAAAATAATGATTTTTCAAATTATAAGTCGATTATTACTACAAAAATATTTTGCAAAACATGAATAAAAATGAAATTTATTTTTAGTGTTGTGAAAAAAATCACAATTTTTTGCTTTTGATTGATTAAGATTTTAATCAGTCGTTAGTTTACTCATGAAATCTGTATTAAAAATAATTTTTGTTATAATTTTGAATATATTTATTAAATTAATAGTCGATTTGATGTGAAATTTATCGCAAAAACAAAATGATTTATAAATTTAAAAATAATATAAAAATTTGTTGTTTTGGACCCAAATATTTGATTTAAAATTTTGATCTTAAACTTTGAACTCATTGTTATTTTTTATTAAATCTATTCTAAAATTATATGAAATTACAAAACAATATACAATAAGCTGTAATTGTTTCCCAAAAAAATGCAATCAATTTTGATTTCAACAGAAAAAACATATAATTATATGAAATAATAAATTCAATACTTAATACTTGTTATCGTTTTCCCTCTAATTATTAAAATTTTTATTCACTTCTCTATCCAATGCATAATATAAGGGGTGACCACAACCTCTGATTCACAGGGTGTGTTACTATATATTAGAT